>CALYLW010001533.1:74453-169453 GCA_944989445.1 Ampullaceana balthica
TACAACAAGATTTCACTTCTTTGACGCACATGGACCGCAATTTACATCAAATTTGATTTGACCTTGAACAACTCATCAACATTTGACCTTTTTATGTCCAGGTTTTTTCTTTGACAAGGACGACACGATGGGTGATTTGTTTGGTGAATCGTTCTCAAGGTCATTTAAAACGTAAGTACAATGTTAAATCTGTCTGCATGTCTCATTAACTAGTGAATATGGCTAATTTCAGTTACATCAAATACTCAATGAGGTCTAACTACAGCCTCACCAAATACTCCATATCTAACTACAGCCTCACCAAATACTCAAGATCTAACTACAGCCTCACCAAATACTCAAGATCTAACTACAGCCTTACCAAATACTCAAGATCTAACTACAGCCTCACCAAATACTCAAGATCTAACTACAGCCTCACCAAATACTCAAGATCTAACTACAGCCTCACCAAATCCTCAATAAGGTCTAACTACAGCCTCACCAAATGCTCAATATCTAACTACAGCCTCACCAAATACTCAAGATCTAACTATAGCCTCACCAAATACTCAAGATCTAACTACAGCCTCACCAAATACTCAAGATCTAACTACAACCTCACCAAATACTTAAGATCTAACTACAGCCTCACCAAATACTCAAGATCTAACTACAGCCTCACCAAATACTCAATAAGGTCTAACTACAGCCTCATCAAATACTCAAGATCTAACTACAGCCTCACCAAATACTCAAGATCTAACTACAGCCTCACCAAATACTCAATAAGGTCTAACTACAGTCTCAACAAATACTCAAGATCTAACTACAGCCTCACCAAATAGTCAATAAGGTCTAACTACAGCCTCACCAAATACTCAATAAGGTCTAACTACAGCCTCACCAACTACTCAAGATCTAACTACAGCCTCACCAAATGCTCAATAAGGTCTAACTACAGCCTCAACAAATACTCAAGATCTAACTACAGCCTCACCAAATAGTCAATAAGATCTAACTATAGCCTCACCAAATACTCAATAAGATCTAACTACAGCCTCACCAAATACTCAAGATCTAACTATAGCCTCACCAAATACTCAATAAGATCTAATTATAGCCTCACCAAATACTCAATCAGATCTAACTACAGCCTCACCAAATAGTCAATAAGATCTAACTATAGCCTCACCAAATAGTCAATAAGATCTAACTACAGTCTCACCAAACAGTCAATAAGATCTAACTACAGCCTCACCAAATACTCAATAAGATCTAACTACAGCCTCACCAAATACTCAATAAGATCTAACTACAGCCTCACCAAATACTCAATTAGGTCTAACTATAGCCTCACCAAATACTCAAGAAGATCTAACTACAGCCTCACCAAATACTCAATAAGATCTAACTGCAGCCTCATCAAATACTCAATGAGATCTAACTACAGCCTCACTAAATACTCAATTAGGTCTAACAATCGCCTCATCAAATAGTCTTTAAGGACCAGTCTACAAATTCAAACATATTTCTTAAACTTACCCACCACAAATCATATCAGGCTCAACAAAGACAAATCACATCTGGATGCCACAGTTTTGAAAGTAAAAAAAGTGCGGTCCAAAAATAGGTTTCAAACAATGGAAACATAAAATATGTAGATATAGGCAAAAACACTTAATCTTAATTTTGCTCCTCTCAGGCGACATAGAACTTAACCCAGGCCCAGTATCATCTAAATGTCAAATTTGTATTAAGGCATGCACTAGCAAACAAGGAACCATTCAGTGTGACACCTGCAATGAATGGTACCACATAGCATGCCTGCATACTAACACACCAAAGCACATAGCAATAGGCCTAAGAAATAAATATGCATCTTGGCACTGCATACATTGTGGGTTGCCCCAAATCAGTTCAGATTTATTTAACTATAAGGACCTGATCACCACAAACTCTTACAGTGTTTTGGCTAATCCTTTTATAAATAAACCACTAGATAAAATGAAACCTACCACACAAACCCATACAATTACCCATAAAAAAATATAATAATAATAATAATCAAAACATTCTCAAAACACTAATAGTTAATTTCCAAAGAATAAAAAATAAAATTCCAGATTAAGAACTACTTATAAAAACAGAAGAACCAGACATAATTGCTGGTTCTGAAACTTGGTTGAACCCCAACATATATAACTCTGAGATTTTAAACACCAATTATAATATTTTTAGGAAGGACAGACCAGACAATTACGGAGGAGTGCTACTTGCAATTAAATCAAATATCATAGCTGAAGAAATTACTACACAGCCAAATTTTAATATAGACTCTATTTATTGTAAAATAATTACACCAAACTCATCCCCACTTATTGTAGGCAGTATATATAGACCTCCGAATACAAACCTAGAATACATGAACAATCTTTGTAGTCAATTAACTTTCATAAAAGAGAATAATAAAAATGCAGTTATATGGATTATGGGGGACTTTAATCTTCCAGATATAAATTGGAAAAATTATACAATTGATAACCATCAAACTAACAAAGAAATTAATGAACACTTTTTAGACACTATAAACAACATAAACCTAGAACAGATAGTAAAAACAGCAACAAGGAAAAATAAAAC
The DNA here is from genome assembly GCA_944989445.1 of Ampullaceana balthica. Lineage (NCBI taxonomy): Eukaryota > Metazoa > Mollusca > Gastropoda > Lymnaeidae > Ampullaceana > Ampullaceana balthica. The sequence continues at coordinate 77,076 of CALYLW010001533.1, forward strand.
ACTAGATTTATTCCTAACAAATAGACCAGGACTAGTGTTAGACTATAAAATAATTCCAGGACTGTCCGACCATGATATTGTTAGGGTCACCAATACAATAAAAACTAAAATTAATAAGATACCTAGAAGAATAATCTATCTTTGGAATAAATGTAATTCAATAAAACTACACCAATCAGCGGCTAACTTCCAACAAACTTTCCTAAGTAAATTTAACACAAATAGCCCAGTAGAAGAAATTTGGAAAGATATAATAACAAATCTAAAAACTATAATGGATGAGAATGTTCCAACAAAACTAACATCAAATAAAATTAACAAATGATGGTTCAATTCTAGATTGAAAAAGCTATGCAAACTAAAAGAGAACTTATTTAAGAAATATAAAGCTACCTATTCATATAGGATACACAAAAAATACTTAAAGATTAAACACTTGACACAAAAACTTAGTCGAAACCTCCAAAATGAATATATAAACAATGTAATTACCAAAGATAACAATAAAAACTTATGGTCCTTTATCAAATCTTAAAAAAATGGAACCTTCAGGAATAGCCACACTAAAAGGCTCAAATAATAAAACCTATAATGATAATGAAACTAAAGCTAATATCCTTAACACATATTTTGCATCATCTTTTTCTGCCTCAGGCGACAACGAAGTTTTAATAAATTTAAATAAAATGGAGGAAATAGGTAAACGTAACTGTAGATGAGATAGGTATACATTCACTCCTAAAAAACTTAAAAATAAACAAAGCTACTGGCCCAGATGATTTGCCTGCAAGGTTATTAAAAGAACTAAGCAATGAACTGTCCCCAATCCTTGTAGTTCTCTTTCAAGCCTCTCTAAACCAGGGTAAAGTGCCCCAGGATTGGAAACTAGCTAACGTAACTCCACTCTTTAAGAAAGGGGATAAATCAGACCCTGGTAATTACAGGCCTGTATCACTTACTAGTATCACCTGTAAATTATTAGAACACATAATATATAGTAGAATAGTTAACCACCTTGACAAATATAATGCCCTATGCCCACATCAACACGGCTTTAGAAAAAACAGATCATGTGAAACACAATTAATAGGTTTAATAGATGAACTATCAAAAGGCTTAGACAAAAATGATCAAATAGATACAATATTACTAGACTTCTCAAAAGCATTTGACAAAGTTCACCACCTTAGTTTACTTAAAAAACTTAACTACTTTGGAATCTCAGGTTCCTTACATCACTGGATCCAAGACTTCCTTTTGGGCAGGGAGCAAAACTGTAATAATTAATGGATCTAAATCTGCACCAATAAAGGTTAACTCAGGAGTTCCACAAGGAACTGTGCTAGGTCCCTTACTCTTTTTAATTTATATAAATGATTTACCCAACAACATCTCAACAGGTACAAAAGTTAGGTTATTTGCTGATGATTGTATAATCTATAGAACAATTAAATCAGAACAAGACAGCAAAATTTTACAAAAAGACTTAGATGAATTGATAAAATGGGAAACTAACTGGAGTATGTCTTTCCACCCAGAAAAGTGTCAACTGTTAAGAGTAACAAAGAAAAAGAAACAAATAAATTCAAAATATTACATTCATGGAAAAGAACTGACCCAAACTAAAGATGCAAAATACTTAGGTGTCTTAATAAATGAGAAACTATCATGGAATCCCCATGTCAATGAAGTTATTAAAAAATCAAACAAAACCTTAGGCTTTATAAAAAGAAACTTTAACAAATGTAATAGAGATATAAAACTAAAATGCTACCTCACTTTGGTGAGACCTGTACTAGAATATGCATCTTCTGTATGGGACCCATCCACCAAAGAAAACATTGATAAACTAGAACAAATTCAAAAAAGAGCTGCCAGATTCATTACTGGAGAATATTCGAAACTGACAAGAATAACACCATTAGTTAAATCATTAAAGCTTGAAACACTAGAGGATAGAAGAACCAAAAGCAAAGTAGTAATCATACATAAAGCAATTAATTCTAATTTAGAAATACAACACAAAGATAACTCAATACAACCCTCAGATAGACATAAGGATAAAAACACCTTTCTTATTCCGTATGCAAGAACAAACACATACAAGTTTTCCCTTCTTCCCGTCCGGAATTCAGGGCGTGGAATGGGTTGCCTGAAGAATCCAGGAAAACCAACACTTTATCAAAATTTAAATCTCTAATAAAAATGCAGGACTAAACACAAACCATAGATAAGCGTATGACGCAATAATCTTCTGTATAGAATGAGCGTCTGTAAACAGATAAGATAAGATAAGATAAGGTTTCCGGAGTTTCACTAAATTTTAAGTTCCGCTGACTTTAGAGAATATTATTTAGATTTCGATTAAATTTAAAATTTATTTGTAGAGTTCCGCTGACTTTAGAGTATATAATGTAGAGTTTAACTGACATTACAGCACGGTGGTCGAGTGGCAGCGCGCTCGACCGGCGTGCCGATGGTCACGGGTCCGAATCCATGTGAAGGCAATGATTTGTTACCGGGGCCTAGGGCGTCCCTGAGTCACCCAGCTCTGAATGGGTACCTAACATGGTTAGGCGGCTGGGTAATGCGTGGAGCCTTCATAGCCGTGCCCTAAGAACGCTGCATCACTTACCAACAGATCATCCGTCATGGTCTGTGAACGCAATTATCTTTTTCATATAAGGTGTGTCTGTATAGATAAGAATAGATAAGAATAGATACGACATTAGAGTATACTATAAAGAGTTCCGTTGGCTGTATGATACCCCATAATGTCTTACTGTATGATACCCCGTAATGTCTTACTGTATGATACCCCATAATGTCTTACTGTATAATACCCCGTAATGTCTTACTGTATGATACCCCGTAATGTCTTACTGTATAATACCCCGTAATGTCTTACTGTATAATACCCCATAATGTCTTACTGTATAATACCCCATAATGTCTTACTGTATGATACCCCGTAATGTCTTACTGTATAATACCCCATAATGTCTTACTGTATGATACCCCGTAATGTCTTACTGTATGATACCCCGTAATGTCTTACTGTATGATACCCCATAATGTCTTACTGTATGATACCCCATAATGTCTTACTGTATGATACCCCGTAATGTCTTACTGTATAATACCCCATAATGTCTTACTGTATGATACCCCGTAATGTCTTACTGTATGATACCCCGTAATGTCTTACTGTATGATACCCCGTAATGTCTTACTGTATGATACCCCGTAATGTCTTACTGTATGATACCCCGTAATGTCTTACTGTATGATACCCCGTAATGTCTTACTGTATGATACCCCGTAATGTCTTACTGTATAATACCCCGTAATATCTTACTGTATGATACCCCGTAATGTCTTACTGTAAGATACCCCATAATGTCTTACTGTATAATACCCCGTAATGTCTTACTGTATGATACCCCGTAATGTCTTACTGTATAATACCCCATAATGTCTTACTGTATAATACCCCGTAATGTCTTACTGTATGATACCCCGTAATGTCTTACTGTATGATACCCCGTAATGTCTTACTGTATAATACCCCGTAATATCTTACTGTATGATACCCCGTAATGTCTTACTGTATGATACCCCGTAATGTCTTACTGTATGATACCCCATAATGTCTTACTGTATAATACCCCATAATGTCTTACTGTATGATACCCCATAATGTCTTACTGTATAATACCCCGTAATGTCTTACTGTATGATACCCCATAATGTCTTACTGTATGATACCCCATAATGTCTTACTGTATAATACCCCGTAATGTCTTACTGTATAATACCCCGTAATGTCTTACTGTATGATACCCCATAATGTCTTACTGTATGATACCCCATAATGTCTTACTGTATAATACCCCGTAATGTCTTACTGTATGATACCCCGTAATGTCTTACTGTATAATACCCCATAATGTCTTACTGTATAATACCCCGTAATGTCTTACTGTATGATACCCCATAATGTCTTACTGTATGATACCCCATAATGTCTTACTGTATAATACCCCGTAATGTCTTACTGTATGATACCCCGTAATGTCTTACTGTATAATACCCCGTAATGTCTTACTGTATAATACCCCGTAATGTCTTACTGTATAATACCCCGTAATGTCCTATTGTATGATGCCCCGTAATGTCTTCCAGGGAAAATGAGTTTATGTGGACGAGTTACGACTTGTATGGCAAGACCTTCACCAGGGAGATGTTCAGAACCAAGTTGAAGGACGCGGCCACTAGGGCAAGAGGTCAGTGTCCATTTAAACTGGAAAGTAAGGACTTAAGTAACCTAGTTACTGATGTAAGTAACCTAGTTACTGATGTAAGGACTTAAGTAACCTAGTTACTGATATAAGGACTTAAGTAACCTAATTACTAATATAAGTACTTAAGTAACCTAGTTACTGATGTAAGGACTTAAGTAACCTAGTTACTGATGTAAGGACTTAAGTAATCTAGTTACTGATGTAAGGACTTAAGTAACCTAGTTACTGTTGTTAAGACTTAAGTAACCTAGTTACTGATGTAAGGACTTAAGTAACCTAGTTACTGATATAAGGACTTAAGTAACCTTGTTACTGATGTAAGGACTTAAGTAACCTAGTTACTGATATAAGGACTTAAGTAACCTTGTTACTGATGTAAGGACTTAAGTAACCTAGTTACTGATATAAGGACTTAAGTAACCTAGTTACTGATATAAGGACTTAAGTAACCTAGTTACTGATATAAGGACTTAAGTAACCTAGTTACTTATATAAGCAAATAAGGACTTAAATGAAGTAGTAACTGATATAATGACTTAAGTCAACTAGTTACTGATATAATGACTTAAGTCAACTAGTTACGGATATAATGACTTAAGTCAACTAGTTACTGATATAATGACTTAAGTCAACTAGTTACTGATATAATGACTTAAGTCAACTAGTTACTGATATAATGACTTAAGTCAACTAGTTACTGATATAATGACTTAAGTCAACTAGTTACTGATATAATGACATAAGTAAACACGTTACTGATATAAAGACTTAAGTCTACTAGCTACTGATATAATGACTTAAGTCTACTAGCTACTGATATAATGACTTAAGTCAACTAGTTACTGATAGATGGACTTAAGTCAACTAGTTACTGATTTATACTTTAAACAACATCGATTTGTTGTGACGTAATTTAAATCAGAGACTTTACGATTAAATGTTATTGTATGGACATATACTATTATTATAGTATAGTTATAGACAATAGTATCGAATATCGTGTCATTTCTTGCTTGTGTTTATAATGTGTGTTATTCTGTCAATCTCTGCCAGTATTCATCATGTGTGTTGCTAACAGTGTGCTGCGAGACTTGATGCTTGAGGCGTACTCTCTCGGATACTCGACTTCAAAGGAGTTTGTGTTTTTCATTATCATCAGCATAGCAACGGTCGCGACAGACGCCAACACGTGGAGACTGGGGAACGGAACTGAAGAACAGAATGTAAGAACAACACAAGCGGTCAGAAACCTAAAATTTTGACTGCATTAAGTTTACTTGAGTCTGGCCACTCTCACTTCTGTTATAAGGCTGCTCATCTTATATTTCTAATGTAGTAAAAGTGCACTTATGTATACCCTAATGTAGTAAAGATACACATATGTATACCCAAAGGAAGTAAACATACACATATGTATACCAAAATGTAGTAAAGATACACATATGTATACCCAAATGTAGTAAACATACACATATGTATACCAAAATGTAGTAAAGATACACATATGTATACCAAAATGTAGTAAAGATACACATATTTATACCAAAATGTAGTAAAGATACACATATGTATATCCAAAATGTAGTAAACATACACATATGTATACCCAAATGTAGTAAACATACACATATGTATACCAAAATGTAGCAAACATACACATATATATACCCCGGGGGTAGTAAACATACACATGTGTATACCCAAAGGTAGTAAAGATAGTTTATGTATACCCTTATGTATTAAACATGCACATATATATACCATAGTGTATTAAACATACACATATATATAACAAAATTTATCAAATATACATATATATATATACTAGCAAAATACCCGCGCTTTGCTGCGGTAAATTAGGATTTCAGTAAGCCTTGAGGACCCGCGTAAAACAAATTCAAAACACAAATTGATTTCAAAATGTATCATGATGGATATAATACATATATTAACTTCACCGTCTTGTCTGTCTGTCTGTTGTAGTCCCGCAGAAAATCAAAAACGAAAGTAAAAAAATGACAGACTTCCCGTGATCCTATCGAGCTGATAATTTAATTTTTTTCCGTCTGCTACCATTGCGGGAGGGTACTCAACAACCGCCCAAAGTTTCATGCTTCCACCTACACGGGAAATAGGAGAATTGGTGATTTTCATTTTTTATATAGCTCATATAAGAAAAAAAATACATTTCGGCCCCCGGCCCCCTGTATGTGATAATTTATATAATTGTTCCACCTGTTACCATCGCGGAATGTTATCCAACAACTACCCAAAGTTTCATGCTTCTACCTACACGGGAAGTTGGAGAATTAGTGATGAATCAGTCAGTCAGTGAGTGAGTGAGTGAGGGCTTTGCCTTTTATTAGTATAGAAGATTCTATATAGTCTATATAAGGAAAAAAAGCGTTATTGGGCCCCGGGCCCCCAACAGTGTGAATTTTAAAATTCTTATTCGCCAATTATCGTTGAGAGAGTGTACTCAGCATGTTCCCAAAGTTTCATGCTAATACTTACACGGGAAGTTGGAGAATTAGTGATGAGTCAGTTTTTTTATATAAGAAAAAACTACATTTCGGCCCCCGGACCCCATTAAGTGTTATTTTAAATATTTTTTTCGCTTGTTACCATCGCGGACGTGTGCTTATCAACTACCTAGTGTTTCATGCTTCTACCTACACGGGAAATAGGAGAATTAGTGATTTTTAGTTTTTTATAAAGCTCATATTAGGAAAAAACTTAATTTGGGCCCCCGGCCCCCAGGAAGTGATAATTTAAATATTTTTTCTCCCGTTACCATCGCGGGGTTGTACTCAACAACTTCCCGAAGTTTCATGCTCCTGCCTACTCGGGAAATAGGAGAATTGGTGATTTTCAAATTTTATATAGGCCATATAAGGAAAAAAAAACGTTTTTGGGGCCCCCGGCCCCATGAGTGTTATTTTTAAAATTCTTTTACTCCAATTTTCGTCGTGAGAGGCTACTCGACAACTTCCCAAAGTTTCATGCTTCTACCTACACGGGAAGTTGGAGAATTAGTGATGAATCAGTCAGTGAGTGAGTCAGTGAGGGCTTTGCCTTTTATTAGTATAGATATATCCTCATGTATTAAACAAACACATATATATTCTCTTATGTAGTAAATATACACGAATATATACCCTCATGTATTAAACATACACATATAAATATACCCTAATGTAATAAACATACACATATATATACCCTCATATATTAAACTTACATATATATATATATATATATATACCCTAATGTATTAAACCATCACATATATATACCTTTATGTATTAAACATACACATATATTTTTACCCTAATGCATAAACATATATATATATATATATATATATATATATATATATATATATATATATATATATATATATAAATATATATATATAATATATATATATACACCCTAATGTATTAAACATAAACATATATATATATATATATAACCTCATGTATTAAACATACACATATATATACACTAATGTATTAAACATACACGTATATATATACCCTAGTGTATTAAACATACACTTATATATACATTAACGTATTAAACATACACATATGTATACCCTAATGTCTTAAACATACACATATATATGTACACCCTTATGTATTAAACATACACATACATATACCCCAATGTATAAACATACATATATATATATACCCTAATGTAGTTAATATACACAAATGTATACCCTCATGTATTAAACATACACACATATATACCCTAATGTAGTAAACATACAAATATATATATACTAATGTATTAAGCATACATATATATATATATATATATATATATATATATATATATATATATATATATATATATATATATATATATATACCCTAATGTAGTAAACACAGGTAAACACGCCATAAAATTGAACGCTTTCAAATAACAGTTTTAAGAAACTTCTCACTAAATACGAATCCATTATTCTCAATACTTAGGAGGCAATGGCATGGGGGGGGGTCGGCTATAATAAAAAACCGGAGCTGTATTCACGAGTTCAACACAAAACATGCGAACTCAATCAAACAAAGACACAACACTTTACCTCCAATCAAACAAAGACACACCACTTCACCTCCAATCAAACAAAGACACAACACTTTACCTCCAATCAAACAAAGACACAACACTTTACCTCCAATCAAACAAAGACACAACACTTCATCTCCAATCAAACAAAGACACAACACTTTACCTCCAATCAAACAAAGACACAACACTTTACCTCCAATCAAACAAAGACACAACACTTTACCTCCAATCAAACAAAGACACAACACTTCACCTCCAATCAAACAAAGACACAACACTTTACCTCCAATCAAACAAAGACACACCACTTCACCTCCAATCAAACAAAGACACAACACTTTACCTCCAATCAAACTAAAACACAACACTTTACCTCCAATCAAACAAAGACACAACACTTCATCTCCAATCAAACAAAGACACAACACTTTACCTCCAATCAAACAAAGACACAACACTTCATCTCCAATCAAACAAAGACACAACACTTTACCTCCAATCAAACAAAGACACAACACTTCATCTCCAATCAAACAAAGACACAACACTTCATCTCCAATCAAACAAAGACACAACACTTCACCTCCAATCAAACAAAGACACAACACTTCATCTCCAATCAAACAAAGACACAACACTTTACCTCCAATCAAACAAAGACACAACACTTTACCTCCAATCAAACAAAGACACAACACTTTACCTCCAATCAAACAAAGACACAACACTTTACCTCCAATCAAACAAAGACACAACACTTCATCTCCAATCAAACAAAGACACAACACTTCATCTCCAATCAAACAAAGACACAACACTTTACCTCCAATCAAACAAAGACACACCACTTTACCTCCAATCAAACAAAGACACAACACTTCACCTCCAATCAAACAAAGACACAACACTTTACCTCCAATCAAACAAAGACACAACACTTTACCTCCAATCAAACAAAGACACAACACTTTACCTCCAATCAAACAAAGACACAACACTTCATCTCCAATCAAACAAAGACACAACACTTTACCTCCAATCAAACAAAGACACAACACTTTCATCTCCAATCAAACAAAGACACAACACTTTACCTCCAATCAAACAAAGACACAACACTTTACCTCCAATCAAACAAAGACACAACACTTTACCTCCAATCAAACAAAGACACAACACTTTACCTCCAATCAAACAAAGACACAACACTTTACCTCCAATCAAACAAAGACACAACACTTCATCTCCAATCAAACAAAGACACAACACTTCACCTCCAATCAAACAAAGACACAACACTTTACCTCCAATCAAACAAAGACACAACACTTTACCTCCAATCAAACAAAGACACAACACTTTACCTCCAATCAAACAAAGACACAACACTTTACCTCCAATCAAACAAAGACACAACACTTTACCTCCAATCAAACAAAGACACAACACTTTACCTCCAATCAAACAAAGACACAACACTTTACCTCCAATCAAACAAAGACACAACACTTTACCTCCAATCAAACAAAGACACAACACTTCACCTCCAATCAAACAAAGACACAACACTTTACCTCCAATCAAACAAAGACACAACACTTTACCTCCAATCAAACAAAGACACAACACTTTACCTCCAATCAAACAAAGACACAACACTTTACCTCCAATCAAACAAAGACACAACACTTTACCTCCAATCAAACAAAGACACAACACTTCATCTCCAATCAAACAAAGACACAACACTTTACCTCCAATCAAACAAAGACACAACACTTTACCTCCAATCAAACAAAGACACAACACTTTACCTCCAATCAAACAAAGACACAACACTTTACCTCCAATCAAACAAAGACACAACACTTTACCTCCAATCAAACAAAGACACAACACTTTACCTCCAATCAAACAAAGACACAACACTTCATCTCCAATCAAACAAAGACACAACACTTTACCTCCAATCAAACAAAGACACAACACTTTACCTCCAATCAAACAAAGACACAACACTTTACCTCCAATCAAACAAAGACACAACACTTTACCTCCAATCAAACAAAGACACAACACTTTACCTCCAATCAAACAAAGACACAACACTTTACCTCCAATCAAACAAAGACACAACACTTTACCTCCAATCAAACAAAGACACAACACTTTACCTCCAATCAAACAAAGACACAACACTTTACCTCCAATCAAACAAAGACACAACACTTCACTCCAATCAAACAAAGACACAACACTTTACCTCCAATCAAACAAAGACACAACACTTTACCTCCAATCAAACAAAGACACAACACTTTACCTCCAATCAAACAAAGACACAACACTTTACCTCCAATCAAACAAAGACACAACACTTTACCTCCAATCAAACAAAGACACAACACTTTACCTCCAATCAAACAAAGACACAACACTTTACCTCCAATCAAACAAAGACACAACACTTTACCTCCAATCAAACAAAGACACAACACTTTACCTCCAATCAAACAAAGACACAACACTTTACCTCCAATCAAACAAAGACACAACACTTTACCTCCAATCAAACAAAGACACAACACTTCACCTCCAATCAAACAAAGACACAACACTTTACCTCCAATCAAACAAAGACACAACACTTTACCTCCAATCAAACAAAGACACAACACTTTACCTCCAATCAAACAAAGACACAACACTTTACCTCCAATCAAACAAAGACACAACACTTTACCTCCAATCAAACAAAGACACAACACTTTCACCTCCAATCAAACAAAGACACAACACTTTACCTCCAATCAAACAAAGACACAACACTTTACCTCCAATCAAACAAAGACACAACACTTTACCTCCAATCAAACAAAGACACAACACTTTACCTCCAATCAAACAAAGACACAACACTTTACCTCCAATCAAACAAAGACACAACACTTTACCTCCAATCAAACAAAGACACAACACTTTACCTCCAATCAAACAAAGACACAACACTTTACCTCCAATCAAACAAAGACACAACACTTTACCTCCAATCAAACAAAGACACAACACTTTACCTCCAATCAAACAAAGACACAACACTTTACCTCCAATCAAACAAAGACACAACACTTTACCTCCAATCAAACAAAGACACAACACTTTACCTCCAATCAAACAAAGACACAACACTTTACCTCCAATCAAACAAAGACACAACACTTTACCTCCAATCAAACAAAGACACAACACTTTACCTCCAATCAAACAAAGACACAACACTTTACCTCCAATCAAACAAAGACACAACACTTTACCTCCAATCAAACAAAGACACAACACTTTACCTCCAATCAAACAAAGACACAACACTTTACCTCCAATCAAACAAAGACACAACACTTTACCTCCAATCAAACAAAGACACAACACTTTACCTCCAATCAAACAAAGACACAACACTTCATCTCCAATCAAACAAAGACACAACACTTCACCTCCAATCAAACAAAGACACAACACTTTCACCTCCAATCAAACAAAGACACAACACTTTCATCTCCAATCAAACAAAGACACAACACTTTACCTCCAATCAAACAAAGACACAACACTTTACCTCCAATCAAACAAAGACACAACACTTTACCTCCAATCAAACAAAGACACAACACTTTACCTCCAATCAAACAAAGACACAACACTTTACCTCCAATCAAACAAAGACACAACACTTTACCTCCAATCAAACAAAGACACAACACTTTACCTCCAATCAAACAAAGACACAACACTTTACCTCCAATCAAACAAAGACACAACACTTCACCTCCAATCAAACAAAGACACAACACTTTACCTCCAATCAAACAAAGACACAACACTTCATCTCCAATCAAACAAAGACACAACACTTTACCTCCAATCAAACAAAGACACAACACTTTACCTCCAATCAAACAAAGACACAACACTTCATCTCCAATCAAACAAAGACACAACACTTTACCTCCAATCAAACAAAGACACAACACTTTACCTCCAATCAAACAAAGACACAACACTTTACCTCCAATCAAACAAAGACACAACACTTTACCTCCAATCAAACAAAGACACAACACTTTACCTCCAATCAAACAAAGACACAACACTTCATCTCCAATCAAACAAAGACACAACACTTTACCTCCAATCAAACAAAGACACAACACTTTACCTCCAATCAAACAAAGACACAACACTTTACCTCCAATCAAACAAAGACACAACACTTTACCTCCAATCAAACAAAGACACAACACTTTACCTCCAATCAAACAAAGACACAACACTTCATCTCCAATCAAACAAAGACACAACACTTTACCTCCAATCAAACAAAGACACAACACTTTACCTCCAATCAAACAAAGACACAACACTTTACCTCCAATCAAACAAAGACACAACACTTTACCTCCAATCAAACAAAGACACAACACTTCATCTCCAATCAAACAAAGACACAACACTTTACCTCCAATCAAACAAAGACACAACACTTTACCTCCAATCAAACAAAGACACAACACTTTACCTCCAATCAAACAAAGACACAACACTTCATCTCCAATCAAACAAAGACACAACACTTTACCTCCAATCAAACAAAGACACAACACTTCATCTCCAATCAAACAAAGACACAACACTTTACCTCCAATCAAACAAAGACACAACACTTTACCTCCAATCAAACAAAGACACAACACTTTACCTCCAATCAAACAAAGACACAACACTTTACCTCCAATCAAACAAAGACACAACACTTTACCTCCAATCAAACAAAGACACAACACTTTACCTCCAATCAAACAAAGACACAACACTTTACCTCCAATCAAACAAAGACACAACACTTCATCTCCAATCAAACAAAGACACAACACTTTACCTCCAATCAAACAAAGACACAACACTTTACCTCCAATCAAACAAAGACACAACACTTTACCTCCAATCAAACAAAGACACAACACTTTACCTCCAATCAAACAAAGACACAACACTTTACCTCCAATCAAACAAAGACACAACACTTTACCTCCAATCAAACAAAGACACAACACTTTACCTCCAATCAAACAAAGACACAACACTTTACCTCCAATCAAACAAAGACACAACACTTTACCTCCAATCAAACAAAGACACAACACTTTACCTCCAATCAAACAAAGACACAACACTTCACCTCCAATCAAACAAAGACACAACACTTTACCTCCAATCAAACAAAGACACAACACTTTACCTCCAATCAAACAAAGACACAACACTTTACCTCCAATCAAACAAAGACACAACACTTTACCTCCAATCAAACAAAGACACAACACTTTACCTCCAATCAAACAAAGACACAACACTTTACCTCCAATCAAACAAAGACACAACACTTTACCTCCAATCAAACAAAGACACAACACTTTACCTCCAATCAAACAAAGACACAACACTTTACCTCCAATCAAACAAAGACACAACACTTTACCTCCAATCAAACAAAGACACAACACTTTACCTCCAATCAAACAAAGACACAACACTTCACCTCCAATCAAACAAAGACACAACACTTTACCTCCAATCAAACAAAGACACAACACTTCACCTCCAATCAAACAAAGACACAACACTTTACCTCCAATCAAACAAAGACACAACACTTTACCTCCAATCAAACAAAGACACAACACTTTACCTCCAATCAAACAAAGACACAACACTTTACCTCCAATCAAACAAAGACACAACACTTTACCTCCAATCAAACAAAGACACAACACTTTACCTCCAATCAAACAAAGACACAACACTTTACCTCCAATCAAACAAAGACACAACACTTTACCTCCAATCAAACAAAGACACAACACTTTACCTCCAATCAAACAAAGACACAACACTTTACCTCCAATCAAACAAAGACACAACACTTTACCTCCAATCAAACAAAGACACAACACTTTACCTCCAATCAAACAAAGACACAACACTTTACCTCCAATCAAACAAAGACACAACACTTTACCTCCAATCAAACAAAGACACAACACTTTACCTCCAATCAAACAAAGACACAACACTTTACCTCCAATCAAACAAAGACACAACACTTTACCTCCAATCAAACAAAGACACAACACTTTACCTCCAATCAAACAAAGACACAACACTTTACCTCCAATCAAACAAAGACACAACACTTTACCTCCAATCAAACAAAGACACAACACTTTACCTCCAATCAAACAAAGACACAACACTTTACCTCCAATCAAACAAAGACACAACACTTTCACCTCCAATCAAACAAAGACACAACACTTTACCTCCAATCAAACAAAGACACAACACTTTACCTCCAATCAAACAAAGACACAACACTTTACCTCCAATCAAACAAAGACACAACACTTTACCTCCAATCAAACAAAGACACAACACTTTACCTCCAATCAAACAAAGACACAACACTTTACCTCCAATCAAACAAAGACACAACACTTTACCTCCAATCAAACAAAGACACAACACTTTACCTCCAATCAAACAAAGACACAACACTTTCACCTCCAATCAAACAAAGACACAACACTTTACCTCCAATCAAACAAAGACACAACACTTTCACCTCCAATCAAACAAAGACACAACACTTTACCTCCAATCAAACAAAGACACAACACTTTACCTCCAATCAAACAAAGACACAACACTTTACCTCCAATCAAACAAAGACACAACACTTTACCTCCAATCAAACAAAGACACAACACTTTACCTCCAATCAAACAAAGACACAACACTTTACCTCCAATCAAACAAAGACACAACACTTTACCTCCAATCAAACAAAGACACAACACTTCACCTCCAATCAAACAAAGACACAACACTTTACCTCCAATCAAACAAAGACACAACACTTTACCTCCAATCAAACAAAGACACAACACTTTACCTCCAATCAAACAAAGACACAACACTTTCATCTCCAATCAAACAAAGACACAACACTTTACCTCCAATCAAACAAAGACACAACACTTTCACCTCCAATCAAACAAAGACACAACACTTTACCTCCAATCAAACAAAGACACAACACTTTACCTCCAATCAAACAAAGACACAACACTTTACCTCCAATCAAACAAAGACACAACACTTTACCTCCAATCAAACAAAGACACAACACTTTCATCTCCAATCAAACAAAGACACAACACTTTACCTCCAATCAAACAAAGACACAACACTTCACCTCCAATCAAACAAAGACACAACACTTTACCTCCAATCAAACAAAGACACAACACTTTACCTCCAATCAAACAAAGACACAACACTTTACCTCCAATCAAACAAAGACACAACACTTTACCTCCAATCAAACAAAGACACAACACTTTACTCCAATCAAACAAAGACACAACACTTTACTCCAATCAAACAAAGACACAACACTTTACCTCCAATCAAACAAAGACACAACACTTTACCTCCAATCAAACAAAGACACAACACTTTACCTCCAATCAAACAAAGACACAACACTTTACCTCCAATCAAACAAAGACACAACACTTTACCTCCAATCAAACAAAGACACAACACTTCACCTCCAATCAAACAAAGACACAACACTTTACCTCCAATCAAACAAAGACACAACACTTTACCTCCAATCAAACAAAGACACAACACTTTACCTCCAATCAAACAAAGACACAACACTTTACCTCCAATCAAACAAAGACACAACACTTTACCTCCAATCAAACAAAGACACAACACTTTACCTCCAATCAAACAAAGACACAACACTTTACCTCCAATCAAACAAAGACACAACACTTTACCTCCAATCAAACAAAGACACAACACTTTACCTCCAATCAAACAAAGACACAACACTTTACCTCCAATCAAACAAAGACACAACACTTCACCTCCAATCAAACAAAGACACAACACTTTACCTCCAATCAAACAAAGACACAACACTTCACCTCCAATCAAACAAAGACACAACACTTTACCTCCAATCAAACAAAGACACAACACTTTACCTCCAATCAAACAAAGACACAACACTTTACCTCCAATCAAACAAAGACACAACACTTTACCTCCAATCAAACAAAGACACAACACTTTACCTCCAATCAAACAAAGACACAACACTTTACCTCCAATCAAACAAAGACACAACACTTTACCTCCAATCAAACAAAGACACAACACTTTACCTCCAATCAAACAAAGACACAACACTTTACCTCCAATCAAACAAAGACACAACACTTTACCTCCAATCAAACAAAGACACAACACTTTACCTCCAATCAAACAAAGACACAACACTTTACCTCCAATCAAACAAAGACACAACACTTTACCTCCAATCAAACAAAGACACAACACTTTCATCTCCAATCAAACAAAGACACAACACTTTACCTCCAATCAAACAAAGACACAACACTTTACCTCCAATCAAACAAAGACACAACACTTTACCTCCAATCAAACAAAGACACAACACTTTACCTCCAATCAAACAAAGACACAACACTTTACCTCCAATCAAACAAAGACACAACACTTTACCTCCAATCAAACAAAGACACAACACTTTACCTCCAATCAAACAAAGACACAACACTTTACCTCCAATCAAACAAAGACACAACACTTTACCTCCAATCAAACAAAGACACAACACTTTACCTCCAATCAAACAAAGACACAACACTTTACCTCCAAT
Source organism: Ampullaceana balthica (assembly GCA_944989445.1). Classification (NCBI taxonomy): domain Eukaryota; kingdom Metazoa; phylum Mollusca; class Gastropoda; family Lymnaeidae; genus Ampullaceana; species Ampullaceana balthica. The sequence goes on from CALYLW010001533.1 coordinate 94,281, forward strand.
CAAACAAAGACACAACACTTTCACCTCCAATCAAACAAAGACACAACACTTTACCTCCAATCAAACAAAGACACAACACTTTACCTCCAATCAAACAAAGACACAACACTTTACCTCCAATCAAACAAAGACACAACACTTTACCTCCAATCAAACAAAGACACAACACTTTACCTCCAATCAAACAAAGACACAACACTTTACCTCCAATCAAACAAAGACACAACACTTTACCTCCAATCAAACAAAGACACAACACTTTACCTCCAATCAAACAAAGACACAACACTTCACCTCCAATCAAACAAAGACACAACACTTTACCTCCAATCAAACAAAGACACAACACTTTACCTCCAATCAAACAAAGACACAACACTTTACCTCCAATCAAACAAAGACACAACACTTTACCTCCAATCAAACAAAGACACAACACTTTACCTCCAATCAAACAAAGACACAACACTTTACCTCCAATCAAACAAAGACACAACACTTTACCTCCAATCAAACAAAGACACAACACTTCACCTCCAATCAAACAAAGACACAACACTTTACCTCCAATCAAACAAAGACACAACACTTTACCTCCAATCAAACAAAGACACAACACTTTACCTCCAATCAAACAAAGACACAACACTTCATCTCCAATCAAACAAAGACACAACACTTTACCTCCAATCAAACAAAGACACAACACTTCATCTCCAATCAAACAAAGACACAACACTTTACCTCCAATCAAACAAAGACACAACACTTTACCTCCAATCAAACAAAGACACAACACTTTACCTCCAATCAAACAAAGACACAACACTTTACCTCCAATCAAACAAAGACACACCACTTCATCTCCAATCAAACAAAGACTCAACACTTTACCTCCAATCAAACAAAGACACAACACTTCATCTCCAATCAAACAAAGACACAACACTTCATCTCCAATCAAACTAAAAGACACAACACTTCATCTCCAATCAAACAAAGACACAACACTTTACCTCCAATCAAACAAAGACACAACACTTTACCTCCAATCAAACAAAGACTCAACACTTTACCTCCAATCAAACAAAGACACAACACTTTACCTCCAATCAAACAAAAGACACAACACTTCATCTCCAATCAAACAAAGACACAACACTTCATCTCCAATCAAACAAAGACTCAACACTTTACCTCCAATCAAACAAAGACACAACACTTCATCTCCAATCAAACAAAGACTCAACACTTTACCTCCAATCAAACAAAGACACAACACTTCATCTCCAATCAAACAAAGACTCAACACTTTACCTCCAATCAAACAAAGACACAACACTTCATCTCCAATCAAACAAAGACACAACACTTTACCTCCAATCAAACAAAGACTCAACACTTTACCTCCAATCAAACAAAGACACAACACTTCATCTCCAATCAAACAAAGACTCAACACTTTACCTCCAATCAAACAAAGACACAACACTTCATCTCCAATCAAACAAAGACACAACACTTCATCTCCAATCAAACAAAGACTCAACACTTTACCTCCAATCAAACAAAGACACAACACTTCATCTCCAATCAAACAAAGACACACCACTTCATCTCCAATCAAACTAAAACACAACACTTCATCTCCAATCAAACAAAGACACAACACTTCACCTCCAATCAAACAAAGACACACCACTTCTCCTCCAATCAAACAAAGACACAACACTTTACCTCCAATCAAACTAAAACACAACACTTTACCTCCAATCAAACAAAGACACAACACTTCACCTCCAATCAAACAAAGACACAACACTTTACCTCCAATCAAACAAAGACACAACACTTCATCTCCAATCAAACAAAGACACAACACTTTACCTCCAATCAAACAAAGACACAACACTTTACCTCCAATCAAACAAAGACACAACACTTTACCTCCAATCAAACAAAGACACAACACTTTACTCCAATCAAACAAAGACACAACACTTTACCTCCAATCAAACAAAGACACAACACTTTCTCCATCAAACAAAGACACACTTTCCTCCAATCAAACAAAGACACAACACTTTACCTCCAATCAAACAAAGACACAACACTTTACCTCCAATCAAACAAAGACACAACACTTTACCTCCAATCAAACAAAGACACAACACTTTACCTCCAATCAAACAAAGACACAACACTTTACCTCCAATCAAACAAAGACACAACACTTTACCTCCAATCAAACAAAGACACAACACTTCACCACTTCCAATCTCCCCTCCATCAGATGCTGAAAGCGTCATTTGGCCAAACACTCTTCTTTCACATTGACGACACAGTGACGTCACTTCCGGTCAACTTCTCCCGAGAAATGAGACAAAGATCCCTGGTGGAATATGGCTACGATTATAAATCAGAAGAGGTAAGGGGTCAATCTTTATTATGTGAGTGGTCAATCTTTAATATATGAGTGGTTAATCTTTATTATATGAGTCATCAAGTTTTATTATGTGAGTGGTCAACCTTTATTATGTGAGTGGTCAACCTTTATTATGTGAGTGGTTAACCTTTATTATGTGAGTGGTCAACCTTTATTATGTGAGTGGTCAACCTTTATTATGTGAGTGGTCAACCTTTTTTATGTGAGTGGTCAATCTTTATTATATGATCGGTCCATCTTTATTTTATGAGTGATGAATATAATATTTACTATTTGAGTGGTCATTATTTACTATATGAGGCTTGAATGAAGTTTTTTCTTGATGTATGAAGGAGTATGTAAGTGGGGTCTTTATAGTTGGTGCATGTAGATTGTGAATTTATGAGTTGTTGAATAAAATGTTGAAGTACACGAACGAGCGGCGTGTGTTATCAAGATCAGTCTGTATGGCTGACTCGATGCATCAATGTAATCTAATGGTATGTTTTTTGTCGTTCTGTCTCCTTCAACATACATGCTAAATCATATATTTTATTACGATAGGAAACACACAACTACACTGGTTTTATTATAAAACAATTTTAAACACGTTACAACATTTTCTGTACTTTTTAAAATCCCTTAAATTATCTTCAAAATCTTGTCTCTGTCGTCATCTCTCTCTGTCGTGATCTCTCTCTGTCGTCATCTCTCTCTGTCGTCATCTCTCTCTGTCGTCATCTCTCTCTGTCGTCATCTCTCTCTGTCGTCATCTCTCTCTGTCGTGATCTCTCTCGTTCACGGGCGGGCGGAAAAACAAACGTCAAAAATAAAACAAACCCGTAATAAAACAAACACGTAATAAAACAAACCCGTAAAAACAAAGTTTTTGACTATAAATCCCTTATATATGAGACATAACTAAAAGCATTGATTATTTTCAAACGCGGCAAACATTTACAGACTGAATCCGTCTTAACCTACCTTTACTCTATAAACCCTGGGGGGGGGGAGGCGGGTGAGAGAGGTGAAAGATCTGGTCACCGATCGCTTGACTGAGCTCAGCGTGACACGTAAAATGTAAACAAAGCACGCCGGTACACCTGGATAAAACACGAGATGTGTTCAACTATGGCTGGCGTGAAGTCAAGTGACCCGTAAAATGTAAACAATAGCGACCGCAACATATAGTTTATATAGATAAACTAAAAATGCATTAATTTAATAACTGTACGTTCGATCGATCTGAATTTTTTGACACGATGCATTGTTAGGTGACACGGGTCCATGTGCCAAATTTCAGGTCGATGACTTCACGGAAAGAGGGTCATTGTTGACTTTTGTTTTTCCGCCCGCCCAAGACAGAGATGACGAAAGACAGAGACGGCGGTGAAGTTAATATAAGGGATTTAATGACAAACTTCCCGTTACGCCATCGAGCTGAAATTTGGCACATAGACTCGTGTCACCAATGCATCTTATCACAATTTGAGATTGATCGAACGTACCGTAATTAAATTAATTCATTTTAATTTTATCTCTATATAACAACTGCAATTCAATTTCACAGTTTGTTATTATTTTTCTTCCACGTTCCAGTTGAATTCACGCGTTGATGCCACCCTTCGATGTCCACACCCCATCCCGTCTCTTCCCCCGGTTTTAAAGCCAGGGTATATCCCTCGGTGTCAGTCTGTAAATGTTTGTCGCGATTGAACATAATCAATACTTTTGGTTAGGGCTACGGAAATTAACGATTAATTTCTCGATTAATCGTTAAATTTTTTTTTATGGATTAAAATTATTTTAATCGATAAAAATTCGATTAAAATTAAAGAAAATATTTATAATATTTTTAATATTTTTATTAATAAATAATTAATTATTAATAATTAATAATAATTTATATTTTTTTAACGTAAAAAACTACAAGCTTCTCCCGCGTAATATTATAATTTATTTTATTAAACTATGTGGACCGGCAGACGTCAACTAAAAATTGGCTGACAGCATCAGCGCAGTTAAATTTAAACATATAACTGAAAAGTTGAGTAAAAATTTTGTTTTTAAGATAACTGCGGATGGCAAAGTCGAAGATGGTGAAAAAGTTTAGTGTGTTCACTGCCATAATCAATTCTCTTTTAACGGATCAAATACATCGCTGACGTAACACCTTCAGCACATACATCCGATCAAGTATCAACACATTATCATAAAATTTAGTTCAAAATATTCTTAATTTTCAATGTCTGGGATACAGGGGAAATAACTCAATAAAATAAAAAAGTCAATTACCTGTTTTTTTACTTCCCTTGTAATTTTCAGTTGCATGACGTCATAAATTTCTAAGTACTTTGATTTAATATGAATAAAAACGTGGGGTGGGTGTTTGGTTCAAAAATTAAAGATGTATAATTTAGAAGGCAAAAGAGAGATTTATAAATGAGAGAATGAGTGAACTGCATATGTTAAACCTCATAAGCGCCCGCTCCACATTTTTAGTCAAATTAAATCAAAGTATTTAAACGTATAAGTTTTAAATTATTTTCTTCTTATTATTCCAATTATAAATAGAAGTAAAAAAAAAGATTTTTAAAAACCACGTTTTTATAAGCGGACTAAAAAGAAGAAAATATTTTTTTTCACAGAATTGTGAAGGAAAAATCTTTTTCTGGATTGATAAAAATTTCAAACTCATTTGCTCAAGTACTATGATGTAATATGACTAAAAACGTGGGTGGGCGCTTCTCAGGCTTAACTAATTCAATTCACTCATTTTCTTACTCGTCATTTGTAAACCCTAATCATTTTAGCCAAACACCTAAAAAGCACCCGCCCACGATTTTAGTCATATTACATCATAGTACCTGAGCATATAAGTTTGAAAAAAAGTGATGTATTAAATTCAATTGTGATTAGATAAGATATTGCAGACATTGAACGTAGATGCCATAATTTACATTGATATAAAACTAAAATAATAACTAAACAAACCCGTAAAAACAAAGTTTTTGACTATAAATCCCTTATATATGAGACATAACTAAAAGTATTGATTATGTTCAAACGCGACACATATTTACAGACTGAAACCGAATTATCTCCGCTGGCTTTAAAACCGTGGGAAGGGGGGATGGGGTGTGGACATCGACGGGTGGCGTCAACGCGTTTACTCAACTGGCACGTGGAAGATAAACAATAACAAACTGTTAAATTGAATCAATTATTTTGTATAGAGATAACCTAAAAATGCATTAATTTAATTACGGTACGTTCGATCGATCTGACATTTTAATACGATGCATTGTTAGGCGACACGAGTCTATGTGCAAAATTTCAGCTCGATAGCATCACGAGAAGTGAGTCATATTTTACTTTTCTTGTTCTGCCCGACGACGAACGACAAGATTTCGAAGTTAATATAAGGGATTTAATTTAAAAAATAGTAAAAACAAAGTTTTTGAATATAAATCTCTTATAATTGAGACAGAACTTAAAGTATTGATTATTTTCCAACGCGACAAACATTTACAGCCTGAAACTGAGTGAATTCACCCTGGTTAAAACACGAGATGTGGTCATCGATGGCTCGCGTGAAGTCAAGTGACCCGTAAAATGTAAACAATAGCGACTGCTACATATAGTTTTATATAGAACTAGCAGACCCGTCGTGCGTTGCAACGATCTCAGTAAAAATGAATAAATTTAAAGAAACCAATAAGTGGTATGTTTAAAAACAATAATGCCAGAAACCTTCGCGGAAGTGTGAAAAAAACTTCCAAGTTTCATAGCAAACGGATAAATAAATTAATAATTAAATAGCGTACAAAAGAAGAAACGATATTAAGGCCCCCGGCACTCAAAATTAGTGATAATAAAGTTTATTTTATTGCCATTGTACTCAAGGTATATTCCTAAATATCGAGTATAATTGAATAGGGAATTAAAATATTAAAGTTCAGTAAAAAAGACATTTGGGGACCCCAGCTCCCAGGGAATGGACATTAAGAGTTCACTACCCTATATTAATATATTAATATAGGCTATTAAGTTTTTATATAATAAGTTTGGTCAAAATCCATTTATTTTCTCATTATTTAACGCTTAAACTACTTTTAATTTAGCTAATATAGGGGGGAAATGACATTAAGTGGCCCCAAGCCCATTCGGTGCAAGAGGTCAATTTCAAAAACCTGTTCATTTTAATTCAGTTTTATTGTCAATATATTTCTCAAGATCTTTAAAAAAGTAAATAGGAAACATATCTTAAACATATACGAAAAAAAGAAATTCGGGGCCCCCGGCCCGGAAGATATTGACATTAGAAGTTTAGTGCCCCTTAGTATATTAATATGGGCTACCAAGTTTTTGTGTGCAAATGTTGGTGAATATCTATTCATTTACCAAGTAGCTAATGCAGAAACTAATTTTTATATATCTCATATTAGAAAAAAAACGACATTAAGGGCCCCAGGGCCCATTCAGGGCAAGATATAACGTTCAAAACACCTGTTCATTTCAATATGGATGATAATGGATACATTAACCATTATTTGTCAAGTTTTTTAATAATTAAATTGGGGAATACAATCTTAAACGTTTAAGTAAAAAGGTATTTTGGGCCCCCAGCCCCGAAGGAGTGGCCATAAGGAGTCAAGTGCCCTATAGTATTTTAATATGGGCTACCAAGTTTTTGTATACAAATTTTTGTTAAGATTTATTCATTTACTCAGTAGCTTACGTTTAAACTAATTTATATATAGGTCGTATAAGCAAAACATGAAATTATGGGCCCCTGGCACCCCATTAGTGTTAAATTTTGAAAAAAAAGTAGCCAGTTACCATCCCCGGAGCATACTGAATGGTTTTGTCAGCTATAAAGGACATGCAGACTCACACACACACATAGTTTGATTTTAATATATATAGATATAGTAAAATAAAACGACATAAAGGGGGCCCGGGCCTATTCGGTGCAAATGTCAATTTCAAAAAACTTTACATTTTAATTCCGTTTCATCAGGGATATATTTATCAAGATCGTTAAAAAGTGAATGGCAAAAATATCTTAAACATATATGAAAAAAGATATTTGGGGCCCAGGCCCCAAAGAAATCGACATAAAAAGTTCAGAAACCTTAAGTATTTTAATATGGGCTACCAAGTTTTTGTATACAAAGTTTGGTTAAGATCCAAACATTTACTCAGTAGCTAACGCATCAAAAATTTTTATTTATAAATCTCGTATTATCAAAAAACAGCATTAAGAGCCCCATGGCCCAATTATTGCAAAACTAAAGTGCGAAACATATGTTCATTTGAATAAATTTCAAAATACATACATTTATTTATATTTCTCAATATTGTTTAAAATGGAATGGACGATAAAATATTAAACATTTACCAAAAAAGACTTTTTGGGTCTCCAGCCCCGTGGGAATGAAAATAAGGAGTTCAGTGCCCTATCGTAATAAAATATAGACCCTTGAGTTTTTATATACTAAAATGGGTCAAGATACATTAATTTTCTCAGTATTTTACGCTAATACTAATTTTTATACAGCTAATATAAGAAAAAAACGGCATTTAGGGGCCCCTGAGACCTTTTGTTGAAAGATTTTAATTTCAAAAACCTGTTCATTTTAAAACAGTTTCCTCAAAAATATATTCCTCAATATCGTGAAAAATTGAATGTAGAAAAATATCTTAAACATATACGAAGAAAATATATTAGGCGCCCGCAGCCCCGAAGGAATGGACATTTGAAGTTCTGTGCCCTATAGTATTTTAGTATGGGTTGCCAAGTTTTTGTATTCAAATTTTGGTTTAGATCCACTCAATTACTCAGTAGCTAACGAATAAACTAATGTTTATATATCTTAAATAAGCAAAAAAGACATTAAGGGCCCCAGGGCCCATTCAGTGCAAGATATAAAGTTCAAAACCCCTGTTCATTTCAATTTGTATAATAATGGATACATGTGTCATTATTTGTCAAGATTGTTAATGACTGAATGGTGAATAAAATCTTAAACGTTTAAGAAATTTGAATTTTTTGGGCCCCCAGCCCCAAAGGAATGACTATTTGCAGTTCAGTGCCCTATAGTATTTTAATATTGGCTATCAAGTTGTCATATACAAAGTTTGGTTAAGATCCAACAATTTACCCAGTAGCTAGCGCTTAAACTATTTTTTATATAGCTCATGTTAGCAAAAAATGACATTATGGGCCCCCGGTGCCCCATGAGTGTTAAATTTAGAGAAAAAAAATTCCAGTTACTATCCAAGGTAGGTACTTTACAGTCTCCGAAAATTTCAAGACGTTCGGATGAATGGTTAAGTCATCTATAAAGAACATGCACACACACACACTCAGACATATTTTGATTTTTATATATATATAGATAGATATAAGAAAAAAAGATATTTAGGACCCTTGGGCCCATTTGGTGATAAATGTAAATTTCAAAAACGTTTTCATTTAGTTAAGTTTCCTCATAGATATATTCCTAAAGATCGTGAAAAATTGAATGGGGAAAATACATTAAACATATACGAAGAAAAGACATTGGGGGCCCCCGGCACCGAAGGAATGGACAATTGAAGTTATGTGCCCTATAGTATTTTAATATGGGCTACCAAGTTTTTGTATTCAAATTTTGGTTTAGATCCACTCATTTACTCAGCAGCTAACGCATAAACTAATTTGTATATATCTTATATAAGCAAAAAAAGACATTAATGGCCCCGGGGCCCATTCAGTGCAAGATATAAAGTTCAAAACCCCTGTTCATTTCAATTTGTATAATAATGGATACATGTGTCATTATTTGTCAAGATTGTTAATGACTGATTGGTGAATAAAATCTTAAACGTTTAAGAAATGTGAATTTTTGGGCCCCCAGCCCCAAAGGAATGACTATTTGCAGTTCAGTGCCCTATAGTATTGTAATATTGGCTATCAAGTTGTCATATACAAAGTTTGGTTAAGATCCAACAATTTACCCAGTAGCTAGCGCTTAAACTATGTTTTATATCGCTCATATTAGCAAAAAATGACATTATGGGCCGCCGGTGCCCCATGAGTGTTAAATTTAGAAAACAAAGTTGCCAGTTACCATCCCAGGTAGGTACTTAACAGTATTCAAAAATTTCATAACGATCGGATGAATAGTTTAGTCAGCAATAAAGGACATTCACACACACACACACACAGACATACTTTGATTTTTATATAATATATATAAAAAAAGACATTTAGGGCCCCTGGGCCCATTTGGTGATAGATGTAAATTTCAAAAACCTTTTCATTTAATTAAGTTTCCTCATAGATATATTCCTCAAGATCGTGAAAAATTGAATGGGGGGAAATACATTAAACATAAACGAAGAAAAGACATTGGGGGCCCCCGGCCCCGAAGGAATGGACATTTGAAGTTATGTGCCCTGTAGTATTTTAATATGGGCTACCAAGTTTTTGAATTCAAATTTTGGTTTAGATCCATTCATTTACTCAGTAGCTAACGCATAAACTAATTTGTATATATCTTATATAAGCAAAAAGAGACATTAAGGGCCCCGGGGCCCAATCAGTGCAATATGTAAAGTTCAAAACCGCTGTTCATTTCAATTTGTATGATAATGGATACATGTGTCATTATTTGTCAAGATTGTTAATGACTGAATGGTGAATAAAATTTAAACTTTTGAGAAATGTAAATTTTTGGGCCCCCAGCCCCAAAGGAATGACTATTTGCAGTTCAGTGCCCTATAGTATTTTAATATTGGCTATCAAGTTGTCATATACAAAGTTTGGTTAAGATCCAACAAATTACACAGTAGCTAGCGCTTAAACTAATTTTTATATAGCTCATATTAGCAAAAAATGACATTATGGGCCCCCGGTGCCCCATGGGTGTTAAATTTAGAAAACAAAGTTGCCAGTTACCATCCCAGGTAGGTACTTAACAGTCTCCAAAAATTTCATGACAATCGGATGAATGGTTTAGTCAGCTATAAAGGACATGCACACACACACACACACACACACACACACACACACACACACACACACACACACACACACACACAGACATACTTTGATTTTTATATATATAGAAAAGTAAAAATGCATTAATGTAATTACGGTACGTTCGATCGATCTGGAATTTTGATACGATGCATTGTCATGTGACACGAGTCTATGTGCCAAATTTCAGCTCGATAGCATCACGGGAAGTGGGTCATTTTTTACTTTTGTTTTTCCGCCCCACGACGAACGACAGAGAGAGACGGCGGTGAAGTTAATATAAGGGATTTAAAAACTGACCTAATTACATTGATGTAAAACTGACTAAATTACATTGATGTAAAACTGACCTAATTACATTGATGTAAAACTGCCCTAATTACATTGATGTAAACTGACCTAATTCCATTGATGTAAAACTGACCTAATTACTTTGATTTAAAACTGACCTTATTACATTGATGTAAAACTGACCTAATTACATTGATGTAAAACTGACCTAATTACATTGATGTAAAACTGACCTAATTACATTCTGATGTAAAACTGGCCTAATTACATTGATATAAAACTGACATAATTTACATTTATATAAAATTTACCTAATTACATTGATATGAAGACCAGTTATATATGAAAGAACTCAGGGCTGGTAACTATATAACAATGTACTTTAAACATGCTGGTTGGTACTCAGAAGAATATGTTCTTAAATAAATCTTCCCTCAATTACTGTTAAACTTACAAAAAATATGCCACTGTACTTCTTTCTACTTTCTTTATAACTGGATATTGATTAGTTATTTTTTACAGTCAGTCCCCTTACGTCTCCAATCCATTACAACACGGTGGCAGTGGATGGCCGTGCGTGTGTGTGTGTGTGTGGGTGGGGGGTAATCATTAGGTCACCCTTGCTCACAGCCCAACACATTCCTGGTCAGACAATACAAACGTATGAAAATAATGTATGTATTAATGTTAAACATGCGTTTATTCAGCTGTTGTAAAAGTATAACGTCGTAATTTAGGAATGCACCAGTTAATATTGTCATAATTTAGGAATGCACCAGTTAATATTGTCATAATTTAGGAATGCACCAGTTAATATTGTCATAATTTAGGAATGCACCAGTTAATATTGTCATAATTTAGGAATGCACCAGTTAATATTGTCATAATTTAGGAATGCACCAGTTAATATTGTCATAATTTAGGAATTCACCATTTAATGTTGTCATTTAATATTAATTAATGCACCAGTTAATATTGTCATTTAATATTAATTAATGCTCCAGGTAATATTGTCATTTAATATTAATTAATTCACCAGGTAATATTGTCATTTAATAGCAATTAATGCAACAGTTAATATTGTCATTTAATATTAATTAATGCACCAGTTAATATTGTCATTTAATATTCATTAATGCACCAGGTAATATTGTCATTTAATATTAATTAATTCACCAGGTAATATTGTCATAATTTAGGAATGCACCAGTTAATATTGTCATAATTTAGGAATTCACCAGTTAATATTGTCATAGTTTAGGAATTCACCAGTTAATGTTGTCATTTAATATTAATTAATGCACCAGTTAATATTGTCATTTAATATTAATTGATGCACCAGTTAATATTGTCATTTAATATTAATTAATGCACCAGGTAATATTGTCATTTAATATTAATTAATGCACCAGGTAATATTGTCATTTAATATTAATTAATGCACGAGTTAATATTGTCATTTAATATTTATTAATGCACCAGTTAATATTGTCATTTACGTCAACAAGAAAAATGTTGGAGCCTATTATGCAGTAAAGGGAGATCAGAGAATGTTTCTTTCATCCTAACGAGATTTGACTCATCTTTTACTTCCTCACATGTTACTCTGTTCCTCATTATCCCAGCATCTAGTAAAGTTCAGGCGAACCAGTATTTGTGTAAACAAGTGATGAGTTTTGGGTCATTGTTGACTGACTGTTGTACAGCGGTCTCATGGTTTCTCTGATGTTGTTACAGAGGAAAAGTCACTTCATCGATTGACTTTAACAGCAGCCCCCGCAACCCCCCCCCCACACACATACACATTGCTCTCCCCGGGGGTGGGATCTGATTTATCTTTGGGGCGTACAGCTTGCAGTTCGGATAGGACACGAGATGACATTATTATAGTGTTATGAGATGACATTATTGTAGTGTTATGAGATGACATTAGTATAGTGTTATGAGATGACATAATTATAGTGTTATGAGATGACATTATTATAGTGTTATGAGATGACATTATTATAGTGTTATGAGATGACATTATTATAGTGTTATGAGATGACATTATTATAGTGTTATGAGATGACATTAGTATAGTGTTATGAGATGACATTATTATAGTGTTATGAGATGACATTATTATAGTGTTATGAGATGACATTATTATAGTGTTATGAGATGACATTATTATAGTGTTATGAGATGACATTAGTATAGTGTTATGAGATGACATTATTATAGTGTTATGAGATGACATTATTATAGTGTTATGAGATGACATTATTGTAGTGTTATGAGATGACATTATTATAGTGTTATGAGATGACATTATTATAGTGATATGAGATGACATTATTATAGTGTTATGAGATGACATTATTATAGTGTTATGAGATGACATTAGTATAGTGTTATGAGATGACATTATTATAGTGTTATGAGATGACATTATTATAGTGTTATGAGATGACATTATTGTAGTGTTATGAGATGACATTATTATAGTGTTATGAGATGACATTATTATAGTGTTATGAGATGACATTATTATAGTGTTATGAGATGACATTATTATAGTGTTATGAGATGACATTAGTATAGTGTTATGAGATGACATTATTATAGTGTTATGAGATGACATTATTATAGTGTTATGAGATGACATTATTGTAGTGTTATGAGATGACATTATTATAGTGTTATGAGATGACATTATTGTAGTGTTATGAGATGACATTAGTATAGTGTTATGAGATGACATTATTATAGTGTTATGAGATGACATTATTATAGTGTTATGAGATGACATTATTATAGTGTTATGAGATGACATTATTGTAGTGTTATGAGATGACATTATTATAGTGTTATGAGATGACATTATTGTAGTGTTATGAGATGACATTATTGTAGTGTTATGAGATGACATTATTATAGTGTTATGAGGTGACATTATTATAGTGTTATGAGATGACATTATTATAGTGTTATGAGATGACATTATTATAGTGTTATGAGATGACATTATTATAGTGTTATGAGATGACATTATTATAGTGTTATGAGATGACATTAGTATAGTGTTATGAGATGACATTATTATAGTGTTATGAGATGACATTATTATAGTGTTATGAGATGACATTATTATAGTGTTATGAGATGACATTATTATAGTGTTATGAGATGACATTATTATAGTGTTATGAGATGACATTAGTATAGTGTTATGAGATGACATTATTATAGTTTTATGAGATGACATTATTATAGTGTTATGAGATGACATTATTGTAGTGTTATGAGATGACATTATTATAGTGTTATGAGATGACATTATTATAGTGTTATGAGATGACATTATTATAGTGTTATGAGATGACATTATTATAGTGTTATGAGATGACATTAGTATAGTGTTATGAGATGACATTATTATAGTGTTATGAGATGACATTATTATAGTGTTATGAGATGACATTATTGTAGTGTTATGAGATGACATTATTATAGTGTTATGAGATGACATTATTATAGTGTTATGAGATGACATTATTATAGTGTTATGAGATGACATTATTATAGTGTTATGAGATGACATTAGTATAGTGTTATGAGATGACATTATTATAGTGTTATGAGATGCTATTATTATAGTGTTATGAGATGACATTATTGTAGTGTTATGAGATGACATTATTATAGTGTTATGAGATGACATTATTTAGTGTTATGAGATGACATTATTGTAGTGTTATGAGATGACATTATTGTAAGTGTTATGAGATGACATTATTGTAAGTGTTATGAGATGACATTATTGTAGTGTTATGAGATGCCATTATTGTAATGTTATGAGATGACATTATTGTAATGTTATGAGGTGACATTATTGTAATGTTATGAGGTGACATTATTGTAATGTTATGAGGTGACATTATTGTAATGTTATGAGATGACTTTCTTTTGGTGTTATGAGATAAAATCATTGTAGTTTCATTTATTGTTATTGCGTCATTTCGATGTTTTTTTTTGGTGACGTCATTCTCTGTTGACAAATTGAAGTCCATGATCGTTCTCTGATTGGACACATCGAAATCACGTGATACACATCAGCGTCACGTGACAGATATCAGAGTCACGTGAAAGACGTCAGAGTCACGTGATACAGATAAGATTTACGTGTCACAGTGACTAACAGAGTGTCTCATAAATACTGCCACAGATCAGCTTAGTTGAAGTTGGAGTGAAGAGATAAATCTCTTGTTGGTCAAGTATAAAACACTAGTCACATTTCAGAATATTGTATCGTACCAGCTTGATATCTCAGCATTAAAATTTAAACATTTTTTTTTATAATGGTATTAGAATAGCATGTGAATTTCTTTGATAATTGTTTAGTTTTTTATAATAGTTTAACGGATGATTCTTTAACCATGATGCCGTCACATTGACTAGGTCAGTCCTTCTCAAACGTTTTGCTATGGAGGACTGGCGAAAATTTTTCCATTGCACCAGGGATCTGTGCACTATTTTTCCTGTACTGACGTGGTAGCGAAACGCAATTTATTTTATTTTATTTGTTGCATTTTATGTACTTACTAGTAACAAAGCCCGCCCAAGGACGGGAATAAGTGTAGGGTGACCTGTGAAGTTCATGGCCACTATGTTTTGGTAGTTGTTATGCTGAAGCGTTTGCAGGACATTGTCGTCGCAGGGCAAAGGGATGTGGACAACAACAACAAAAACAGCAAAAACAACAAAAACAACAACAGTAACAACAACAGTAACAACAAAAACAACAACAACAAAACAAAACAACAACAACAAAAAACAACAACAACAGCAAAACAACAACAACAAAACAACAACAGCAACAACAACAAAACAAAAACAACAAAACAACAACACAAAACACAATACAACAACAACAGCAACAACACCACAACAACAACAAAAAACAAAACAACAACAACAACAAAACAAAACAACAACAGCAAAACAACAACAACAAAACAAAAACAACAAAACAACAACAACAAAACAAACTACAACAAAAACAGCAACAACAACAGCAACAACAACAAAGCAACAACAACAAAACAAAAACAAAAACAACAACAATAACAGCAACAAAAAAACAAACAACACTTAAAACTCTTGCCACTACCCCCCAGGACCATCAAGGAAAAAGCATTTAACAGAATTGTCATTGGAATAAGCGGCAGGCATAGTGGGAACAACATAATGAATTATGACAAAAAAACTGCACCAAAAATAACTCGTTTTGAACCTCCGCGTAATATGTAAATTTTTCTCCGCTAGTGATTGGGCTGTAGGAGTCATATGTGTTTTGAGGGACCAATCGCTATAGATGACGGGACAGAGAGGACAGAAACTTGCCTTTTATTATATAAGGATGGCTGAAAAATTGACATATTCTTTAGGGTTAGAATTAATGGTTGCAAATGGCGGATTATGATTATATTTTTCTTTCCTTTCTCGATAATTTTTATCGGACCAACGAATGATGGCCCACGGAACAGGAACAGGTCGCCTTTGAGTAGCACTGGTCTAAGCAATGACGTCAATCTCTCATTTTATGACCCCAAATACGAATTATCTTGTTGAATTCATCGTGCGTGTTAACACTGACCACCCAGTTAATATCCACTAACCACCCAGTTATTACCCACTGACCACCCAGTTAACACCCACCGACCACCCAGTTAACACCCACTGACCACCCAGTTAAAACCCACTGACCACCCAGTTAACACACACTGACCACCCAGTTAACACACACTGACCACCCAGTTAACACCCACTGACCACCCACTTAACACCCACTGACCACCCAGTTAACACCCACTGACCACCCACTGACCACCCAGTTAACACCCACTGACCACCCAGTTAACACCCACTGACCACCCAGTTAACACCCACTGACCACCCAGTTAACACCCACTGACCACCCACTGACCACCCAGTTAACACCCACTGACCACCCAGTTAACACACTCTGACCACCCAGTTAACACCCACTGACCACCCAGTTAACACTCACTGACCACCCACTGACCACCCAGTTAACACCCACTGACCACCCAGTTAACACCCACTGACCACCCAGTTAACACCCACTGACCACCCAGTTAAAACCCACTGACAACCCAGTTAACACCCACTGACCACCCAGTTAACACCCACTGACCACCCACTGACCACTCAGTTAACACTCACTGACCACCCATTTAGCACGCACTAACCACCCACTGAGCCCCTAATTTACCCACCCACCCGCATCTCAGATGAGCTAACAGGCGAGTTCTGATGTGCTTGTAAAGTCGCTAATGTTATGATTGAATTTGAGATTGCGCTGACCAGGCTCATGTAATAAAAATCAACCTGTGTTAAAAAAAAATCAATCAGACAGGCGTTGATTACATCATTAGTTGAGTATCGTTATAGAACATCAGAGCCCCGGGCTGCGGATTCAATGACAATATGTGCTTCACCAACAGGTCAGTCAAACAACCCAGGCTCCAAGGACAGGTCTGTCTTAAGTTTAATTATGTCTCACTTTATGTGTCAAATTGATGTGTTTAGATTGCTAAGTCCAGTATGCACGACCTGGCATTCATGTCAATACCATTAAAATAAGACCGTAGTCTGTACGCACCTATCAATTGAACATCTTATGCCCTTGACCTTGCCCAAACCACGTCACTTCCGCTTTGGGATGCCTTTGGACACTTCCTCATTCACGACGCTCTTACGTAATTAATTTCCCAATATCTCAAGCATGTCGACCGATGATATAATTTTCTTGTTAAGTTAATATTCTTACTATGACAACCCTGGACGCCTTGACTACCACGAGCTTTGACTAGCGGGGATTGCATTCAATTAAATCACATGTTTAACACACGTCTGGCCTTCGAGTCGAGCCATAGAGAAAATGTGTTTTCTGCCTCTGTGTATCGTACAGAAATGATTTCGGGTCCTTACGTCAATCAAGACGCTACTATAGGAAAGATGTTTGATACAGTTTTTTGGGGTCAGTAGTCATCCTTTTGGGGGTCAGTAGTCAGCCTTTTGGGGGTCAGTAGTAAGACATTTGTGGGTCAGTATTCGTTGACGCCATCCATGATGGGAATAGGTCATCATGGAAAGCGTGAATAGAGCTAGGGCTCGCTTTTTTCTTAACCCCGCACACCCCTGTGACGGACTTGAATTTAGATTACTAGGCAACAACCTCCCCCCCCCACCACCATACAAGTAACTTCTCAAGCCATTATCCACCAACCACCCACATACAAGTACACTTGTCAATGATGAAACACAACAATGTCAGTTATGACAACAACATCAATGATTAAAAACAAAAATGTCAGTGATGAAACACAACAATGTCAATGACTATGAGTTGTCTGCTTTACCACGTGACTAGCACGCCGTCATTCCCTCCCTTTCCTATCCCCATTTCTCCGTAGTTCAAGAGAGACAAAAGTTTACATTATTATTATTAAAACCAATTCAGTTTGAAAATGGGAGATTTTATATAGGTGAGGTATCTGCTTTCTTCCACACGTTAAAAAATACTTTTTAAAAATATAAACATGTACATGAAATTCTTAGAGTAGCCATAAGATATTGATAGAGCAACCATAACATTGTGATTTTCTTTAGGTTTTTTTAAAAAATGTCAACTATTTTTTTTTAAATATTTTATTTCCTGACTGTTGCAATTTTTGTTAAATCGCACCGTCCCATTTATGGTTTGTCCCATATATGGTTTTGTCCCATTTATGGTTTTGTCCCATTTATGGTTTTGTCCCATTTATGTTTTTGTCCCATTTATGGTTTTGTCCCAATTTGTTTCAAACTAAATTTCCTGTTCCACAACTCATGGAACCCCTGGCCCCATATTTATAAACCAAAGTGTTGATGTTTTGTCTAATGTCTGGTTGCTGTTTTGTCTAATGTCTGACTGATGTTTTGTCTAATGTCTGGTTGATGTTTTGTCTATGTCTGGTTGATGTCTTGTCTAATGTCTGACTGATGGTTTGTCTAATGTCTGGTTGATGTTTTGTCTATGTCTGGTTGATGTCTTGTCTAATGTCTGACTGATGTTTTGTCTAATGTCTGGTTGATGTTTTGTCTATGTCTGGTTGATGTCTTGTCTAATGTCTGACTAATGCTTTGTCTAATGTCTGACTGATGTTTTGTCTAATGTCTGACTAATGTTTTGTCTAATGTCTGGTTGATGTTTTGTCTATGTCTGGCTGATGTTTTGTCTAATGTCTGGTTGATGTTTTGTCTAATGTCTGACTGATGTTTTGTCTAATGTCTGGTTGATGTTTTGTCTAATGTCTGGTTGATGTTTTGTCTAATGTCTGACTGATGTTTTGTCTAATGTCTGGTTGATGTTTTGCCTAATGTCTGGTTGATGTTTTGTCTAATGTCTGACTGATGTTTTGTCTAATGTCTGGTTGATGTTTTGTCTTAATGTCTGGTTGATGTTTTGTCTAATGTCTGTCTGGTTGATGTTTTGTCTAATGTCTGACTGATGTTTTGTCTAATGTCTGACTGATGTTTTGTCTAATGTCTGACTGATGTTTTGTCTAATGTCTGACTGATGTTTTGTCCAATGTCTGGCTGATGTTTTGTCTAATGTCTGGTTGATGTTTTGTCTAATGTCTGACTGATGTTTTGTCCAATGTCTGGCTGATGTTTTGTCTAATGTCTGGTTGATGTTTTGTCTAATGTCTGACTGATGTTTTGTCTAATGTCTGACTAATGTTTTGTCTAATGTCTGACTGATGTTTTGTCTAATGTTTGGTTGATGTTTTGTCTAATGTCTGACTGATGTTTTGTCTAATGTCTGACTGATGTTTTGTAAAATGTGTGGTTGATGTTTTGTCTAATGTATGGCTGATGTTTTGTCTAATGTCTGGTTGATGTATTGTCTAATGTCTGGTTGATGTATTGTCTAATGTCTGGTTGATGTATTGTCTAATGTCTGGTTGATGTTTTGTCTAATGTCTGGCTAACTTTTTAGTCACAATTTAGAGTATAGAAGAATAAATATTTTAGTAATACTTTGGAGTTAAGATAAATAAATAGCTGCGTATAATCTTGATAAAACTTTAGAAAGTCAAATATTTTTTAGCATGTTGATATTTGCTATTTGCATTGGCTTTCAAAAAATGTTCTTGCTTTTAAAATGTATTCTTTAGTTTCTAGAAGTTACTTGAAACGTTGGATTTGAGTCGTATGTTATTGGTATGAAAGCACATCCCAAGTGACATATGCACATCAGAAATCCCAACACACACACACACACATGATGTTATGACCATATGCACATCAGAAATCCCAACACACACACACACATGATGTTATGACCATATGCACATCAGAAATCCCAACACACACACACACACATGATGTTATGACCATATGCACATCAGAAATCCCAACATACACACACACACACACATGATGTTATGACCATATGCACATCAGAAATCCCAACACACACACACACACACACATGATGTTATGACCACATGTAATGCACAAGTGACACACAGTTATTTGCTTTTGGTCTCACGCTTGAATTACTCTGACGGATAACACATTAATGATTGGCTTAATGACACCACAGCTACTGTAAGACTCAGCAATGTCCCGCACCAATAATATCAATGTTAAAACTGCAATTAGGTCAGAGAATACGTACAATAAAATAGAAAGCCCCCCCCCCATATAAACTTTACAAGTTTCTGTCACAATTTTGCTCTCCGATTGATGTTTTAGCACAGTGGTTCTTAACCGGTGCTCCGCGGAGCACTGGTGCTCCGCGAGGTAGTTGCAAGTGCTCCGCGAAATTTTGAGTTAAGTTCGGATCATAATGTTAAAAAAGTATTTTTAATTCCCAATTCATTTTTGGTTTTTACAGTAATGCCCCATAATGGACAAATTTCTTATCAAACGAAAAGCGAATGATTCGGAAGAACAAAATACTAAAAATGGACCGAGTACAAGTGGAAGCGGTAGTAATACTCTTGCTGCACATATTGTGTCTGATACAAACGGTAGAATTAAAAGAATAAAAATTAATCGACAGTATTCTGAAGAATAGTTAAGTTTTGGATTTACATACATTTGTGAGAAAGAATATCACATTCCACAATGTATTGTATGTGGAGAAAAATTATCCAACAGCACGATGGTTCCTACCAAGTTGAAACGTCACTTTTCTACAAATCACACCAACCTTGCTACAAAAACTAAAGATTATTTCAAACGATTGTTAGATACGCAAGCTAAACAAGTAAAATATTTTGAAAAAACTGAAAATTTCCGATAAGGCACAATTGTTGTCATATAAGGTTGCTGAAATGATTGCTGTTCAGTTAAAACCACATACTATAGCAGAGTCTTTAATTATACCTGCATGTTGTGAAATGGTTAAAATTATGTTTGGCGATGAAGCAACAAAGGAAATAATGAAAATTCCTCGTTCAAATGATACAATAAAAAATAGAATTAAAAATACGTCGGATGATATCGAGAAAACAGTTGCCGATAAGCTTTCCAAACGGCATTTTGCTCTGCAAATTGACGAGTCCACTGACATAAGTGGAAAAGCTCATATACTAGGGTTCGTCGTTTCATTCATGAAAACGAAATAGTGAATCAATTTCTATGCTGTCTTGAGCTTACCGAACGTTCGACGGGACAAGATGTCTTTGATTCTATTTCTTCCTATTTCGAACAATTCAAAATATCATGGGAGTTGTGTGTGGGAATTTGTACGGACGGTGCTCCATCAATGGTAGGCTCATTAAAAGGGTTTGTGACTCTCGCCAAGAAAAGAAACGCCAATATTATATCTACTCACTTTTTTTTGCACAGAGAATCTCTGGTGTCCAAAACATGACCAGTAGCATTAAAACCTGTGCTAGACAAAGTTGTAAATATGGTAAACTTCATAAAATCGAGACCTTTGAAAATACGCGTCTTTAAAAATCTTTGCATCTCTATGGAAGCCAAGTACGAATCTTTGCTTTTGCATTCTGAAGTGATATGTTTATCCAGAGGAAAAGTGTTACGTCGTTTCTTAGAACTGAAGGATGAATTGATGACCTTTTTCCAAAATGAAAATATGGATTATTTTGTGGAATATCTTCAAAATGACATTTGGTGTGCTAAATTGGCATATTTAGCTGATATTTTTGATTATTTAAATTGTGTTAATACCAGCCTTCAAGGAAGAATAGAAAAAAAATTTAACATCGACCGACAAATTGACAGCCTTTTGGAAAAAATTTATTTTTTGGAAAAATCGTTTGTTGGAGAAAAAGAAAGTAGATATCTTTCCTTCTCTTAATGATAACACTACCGACGAAATTATTTCAGCAGTAAAAGAGCATTTAACTTTATTAGAAGAAAAGACTGAATTTTATTTTCCATCAATAAACGTAGAAACATATGACTGGATACGTAATCCCTTTGCCACGGTTGACACATCAAATAGTAAGTTGTCATACCAAGAAGAAGAAGAATTAATCAACCTATCATCGGATCGGACACTTAAAATAAAATTTTCCGAAATGGTTCTGGGGGAATTTTGGATCTTTGTGCAAGAAGAATACTCAGCTCTCTCCATGAAGGCACTTAAAATCTTGTTGCAATTTTCAACATCATATTTGTGTGAACTCGGTTTCTCGATAGTCACCAACATAAAAACTAAAAAACGAGCAACACTTACTAATTTGGATGAAGAATTGAGGGTAGCTATTTCTAAAATTAGGCCTAATATCACTGAAATTTGTAAAAACCGTCAAGCTCAGGTTTCACATTAAATCATTTTATTTTTCTGAATTAAATTTTGCTCAACGTTATTTTTTACTTATTAAATTTATGTTTATTAAACATTTGTTTGTCATGTTATAATTTTAAACTCTTATGTTATAATGTTTTATTTTCAATAAAAGTCGTACGTATGTGTATTTGATTGTTTTTTTTTACTCCTCGATTTTGGTGCTCCCCAAATTTTTGTCATGATCAAAAGTGCTCCCCGACTTCAAAAGGTTAAGAACCACTGTTTTAGCATGATGCATGGCTGGTCAGTTAAAATTGTTCAATTCAATACAGACACCTTCATTATTTCATTTCTTCGGGTTTGTGACAGATCTGTAACAGACAAGATAAGATACTCATCGTGTTTAATTGCTGTGAAATACCAGAGCAGTGTACAGCACATAATGTAAATGTGACCTTTCGTGGGTTTCGACGTTCTGTGGATTTTCTCTCTTTTTCCTAATATTTAAAAAAATATATTTTAAAGTTTTAATTACGAGAGAACACTAATAAATGTATGAGTGTTTAAACTCGAGTATAGCACAGTGGTTAAAGAGCTAATAATTGTTAATAATAGTGCAAGAAAGATCCTATATAATAAAAGGCAATTTTCTGTCCGTTCTGTCCGGTCATCTATAGCGATTGGTCCCTCAAACACATATGACTCATACAGCCAATCATGTTGAACACGTTTACGCGGACGTTCAAAACGAGTTATTTTTGGTGCAGTATTTCTTCCAAGACTTTATTTTGAGTTATGCGCTTTGGGATTTATAGCAAAAATCTCTGTTTTTACGAGTTATTTATTTGAACTATAATGAATAGTATTTTTGACGTGATGCACATGTAATGCCGGTCGAGACGGCTGTTGGAGGGGAGTTACAACATGCCACCGAACGGTGGCGGAACGTCCTTGGACGGGCTTTGTTGCTCGTAAATAAATATGTTGCGACTTGCTATTAGGTTAATACAATTGTACAAAGAGGTTAGTAACTAATAAATGATTTATACACATTCCAACATGCTATATTCCAACCAATTGTACACAGAGGTTAGTAACTAATAAATGATTTATACACATTCCAACATGCTATATTCCAACCAATAGTACACAGAGGTTAGTAACTAATAAACGGTTTATACATTTAAAAACTACATTTAGATTTATACACATTCCAAAAATCTATATTCATTTTCCAAATATCCGTATTCCCATGAGGATTAACTACTAGCCATTTCAATCAGCTATTTACACTTCCCTCACATAATCGGCGGCAGCAGGGAGGTATAATTCTAATATATCCACAGTTGAATTGTGCGCTGAAGTCAGTGTCAAAATAAATTTATGTCATTAGCAACATATGGTGAGAATAAAAGGCGTAACAAATTTTTTAAAAAAATTAGTTGTTACGATTTAATTCTTCAGTTCCGAGAGCACAAAGAGAAGTAGAAAAAAATTGCTGTCGATGAAGTTGAAAATTAAGCAGCTTAAAAATTCAGTAACAGCCTAACGTAATGTTTGGTACAGCTCCTTTTCTATGAAATGTTTGGTACATGTTCGTTTGCATGAAATGTTTGGTACAGCTTCGTTTGTATGAAATGTTTGGTACATGTTCGTTTCTATGAAATGTTTGGTACATGTTCGTTTCTATGAAATGTTTGGTACATGTTCGTTTGTATGAAATGTTTGGTACATGTTCGTTTGTATGAAATGTTTGGTACATGTTCGTTTCTATGAAATGTTTGGTACATGTTCGTTTCTATGAAATGTTTGGTACATGTTCGTTTCTATGAAATGTTTGGTACATGTTCGTTTGTATGAAAAGTTTGGTACATGTTCGTTTGTATGTAATGTTTGGTACAGGTTCGTTTGTATGAAATGTTTGGTACATGTTCGTTTGTATGAAAAGTTTGGTACATGTTCGTTTGTATGTAATGTTTGGTACAGGTTCGTTTGTATGAAAAGTTTGGTACATTTTCGTTTGTATGAAATGTTTGGTACAGCTTCGTTTGTTTGAAATTTGATTTGCGAACAATTGTTGGATGGAATCAACTCAAATTATTTCCGGAGATGATTTGTTTCTTTTTCGTTCACATAAAATCTGAGATTTGCTGGAATTGAAGTTTGTTCGCCAATATATTTTTTCATTTCATTATTTTTTAAATTAAACAAATATTATAATATCTTAGAGTTGCGAGTGAGAAACAGTTAGACTTGTTAAAAATGTCTTCCTTATTAAATGTAAAATCTTAGAGTGGCTGTGATTTTCCTATTTTTAAATGTTAAAATTATTCGCCATTTCTTACTCGAAACTCTAAAAACAAGTGACCGCACTCAATTGTCACACATCACCTTAGACATCAATATCTTTAGTTTTAGATTTTTACCGTAATCATATCAGCGACCCCACTCCTCCGCCTAGCAATATAAAACTCGTG
Organism: Ampullaceana balthica; assembly: GCA_944989445.1. Lineage (NCBI taxonomy): Eukaryota > Metazoa > Mollusca > Gastropoda > Lymnaeidae > Ampullaceana > Ampullaceana balthica. The sequence goes on from CALYLW010001533.1 coordinate 119,327, forward strand.
TCAGTGCGAGCAATTCACAGCCCCAGCAATGACACTCATCCGATGGTATTACTACGCCCAAGAACTTCTTTTTCACTCACAGTTTGATTTCTTTTAATTGGTGTTGACATGCTCTTATCTTCCCCCGGGCTGTTAAAATCCTGCATTACCAACCCCCCACCCCCCCGGGCTGTTCAAATCCTGCATTACCAACTTCGCCCCCCCCCCACCGTTTTCACAGGTTTATGTACGAGGGAATGGATAAAGAAGCAGATTCAGATCTTCTCACTGTGTTCAAAGACGTTCAAAAATATATGAAAACTTAGGATATGGACAATCCTATGAAAGTGCTTTGTTGAGTTTAGTCTCACTCCTATGGTAACTCAGCTCTTGTAAATAAGTCCTTTGTATTGAAGGGCGTGGGTAATTCTTTTCTGAATTTCTTTACAATAATTACAAACTACACACTGTTTGATAACGTCAATTTAAAAAAAAATAAAATAAAGTTAACAAAACTTTCGCCGCAATGGTAGCTTTAAAATTTATCAAGGTAAAGAACGTAATATAAAGTAAAGTTTAAAAAAAATGCAGAAGAGCATTAATTTAAACAAAACAAATCTTTAAAAAATGTTCTGTTTAGCTTTTAATTTTCATTTAGTTCCTCTTTAGTCCTTTTAAAAACGATCTCAAGAATTATGATTTGTGGTCTTTACATTAATATAATCTATATATATACTAGTGTATTAACCGTCACAAATTACAGAAGCTTTCAAAATAAATGTATTGCGGCTAAAATCAATTAATTAAATAATTAACTAATCAGAAAATGTAGAGAATAAAAAAAACTCGTAAAAAAAAACAAGTTTTTCACTATAAATCCTTTATGTACTAGACGTAACTAAAAGAATGTTCATTATATCTAATACGCAGCGCAAGATCATCCAAAATACAAAATTGCAATTGTGTCGTAAAACATGTTTAATATAATGCGCACCGATCAGGAATATGTTTATAAAAAGTGTTGTCAATAAAATACGCACCTTATTTCCCGACAGAAAGGTTGTTCAGAATAATGCGCAATGCGCACCCTTACACTCTATGTCAAAAAATAACATGATACATAGGAATAAATAAAATAATCTAAAAAATCAATAATTTAATTACGGTATATGCGATTGATTTGAAATTTAGATACATAGTTTTTATCATTGCCACAAAACTGCCTTCTAAATTTCAGCTCGCTAGCTTGCGAGGAAGTGGGTTAAAAATCGAACCAAAGTTTTGGCGACCGACAAGCAATCAAGGGTTCAACCAGACACCACGAGTTAATATAAAGGATTTAAAAAGAGAAACAAATTAAATCTCATTTCCACATTGAACGATTTTATGCAGACGTTCGAAAAGAGTTATTTTTGGTGCAGTAATTTTTTTTTCAAGGCTTTTTTTTTAGCCGTGCGCTGCTTTCTAAAATTAGTAGCGTTACGAAAGGATATACATGGGAAATTATGTACATTGATGACGATATAAATGAAATTATGTTTGTATGTATGTCTGTATGCATGTCCTTTATAGCTGATTAATCCATTCATCCGATCGCTATGAAACTTTGGGAGTTGAGTAAACTCCCGGGATGGTAAGTGGGGAATAAAAAAACAACACATTAACACTCATGGGGGGGGGGCGAGGGGGGCGAACATTTTTTTTTCTTATATGAGTTATATTAAAATTATTTTAATCGTGATCTAATGGGAAAATGGATGGATCTTAACCAAACTTGATACATAAAAACGTGACAGCCCATATTAAAATACGATAGTGCACTAAACTCCTAATTTCCATTCCTTCGGGGCCTGGGGCACCAGATATTTGTTTCGTTAACGTTTAAGACTTTATTCCCCGTTCGATTTTACAAGATCGTTACAAATATTGACAAAGATATTTATTTATTTATAGATTTTTTACAATCCAGATTCAAACGAACAGGTGTTTCAAACTTTACACATTGCACAGTTTGAGCCATTGGGCCTCAATGCCATTTTTGTCTTATATAAGCTTCATGAAGATTATTTTTAATATTTGCTACCGGAACCATTCATCCGATCGACATGAAACTTTGAGAAGTTCTAGACTACACTTCCGCATTGGGTTCGGGCAAATTTTGTGTAGTTGTAAATACCAATCATGGTGGGGGGGGGGAACGATTTGTTTCTCCTTAAATATAAAAAGTTATATGGTTAATGTATGGCTTTTTGACCAAACTTGGTACATAAATATGGATAGCCCATATTAAAGATACTATAAATATGGATAGCCCATATTAAAGATACTATAAATATGGATAGCCCATATTAAAGATACTATGGGACTTTGAACTTCTAATGTCCATTTCTTTTTTGCCGGGGCCTAAAGCTTTTTTAAAATTTGTAATGTTTAAAAAATTATTTAAAAAAAAAGAAAACTTTTTAAAGACGTTTATCCCCATTCATTCTTACACGACCTTGACAAATATGAACCACACAGATCAGCCATGATCCAGATCGCAATCTATAGGGATTTTTTAAAAATTTACATCTCGTACCATTTGGGGCGCTGGGTCCATTTATGTTCTTTATAGTGTTATAAGCCTTATAATTATTATTTTATTTAGCCGATCTCCCTGATACTTTTATATGTTTTTGTTCTTCCTTATGAGAGATTTTAAAATAGTATTTTATTTATACGAACGCCATGAAACTTGGGACTTTGTTTAATTACACTTCCTCAAAGGTGTCTCGCATAATTGTTTTTTAAATGTACCTACCACTCATTGGTTTCTTTGAATTTATTCTTCTTTACTGAGATTGTTTCATCGCGGGAAGGGTCGGCTAGTTTTGATATAGAATGATCAGCTAGTATTGATATAGAATGATCAACTAGTATTGATATAGAATGATCAACTAGTATTGATATAGAATGATCAACTAGTATTGATATAGAATGATCAGCTATTATTGATATAGAATGAACAGCTAGTATTGATATAGAATGATCAGCTAGTATTGATATAGAATGAACAGCTAGTATTGATATAGAATTGATTTCAAAACTTGTTAGACTAAATAAATATTAATAAACGCATTCAAATCCTCCTTCTATCAGTCTGGCATTTTGGCGGGAAATTGTGTGCCAGAACAAAAAGGAAAACAAACAAACCAGCAACATTCAAGACTCTCATAAAATATACAAGACTAGATATACACCATGGTCAAGCGTAGGACTCTATAATTTTCTATATAAAAAGTAGGGTCTGTAATTTTTAAATTTAGATAAGATAAATATTGACAAGTTATGATATATTAAAAACTTGTTTTTGTAGAAAGTTTTAAATATAAAAAGTTCTAATTTCTTACATGTTCACAAGTCTGCAAGACCCAAGCAGTTCTTAGAATAACATGTTTACAAGTCTGTAAGACCCACACAGTTCTTAGAATTACATGTTCACAAGTCTGTAAGAAACACATAATTCTTAGAATTACATGTGATCAACGTAGTGAACAGCAAACCTACCCTACCCCCCCTTCCCCCCCCCCGAATGCACATGCATTTTTAACTATGTCCTGTAATGACCGACACTTGACCAAAGCTAGACATTGACCAAAGCTAGACATCAACTAGACAAAAGCATTTCATAGTCAAAATTTGAACACGGCCAGTAACAATTGACCATAATGACGCCACTGTCTCTAACGGTACAAATTTAGCCAAGGCCTCTAACAATAATGTTGACCAACATGAGACGACTGTTTCTAACGGTAGAAATTTAGCCAAGGCCTCTAACAATAATTTTTCTAAAAGATCGATGGAACTGTCTCAGATTCAGTAAACATCTCACTGGCATACGGCGCCGACTCAGTGATACTAATATGTCCCACTGGGAGTCCCAATTACGTGAGGCGTAGGCGGGAGAGTAGCAAGGTCCGACACTTTGTGACAATGGGAAGGGAAGTAACCTAGGCAAGTGCAGTAACCTAGGGAAGGGCAATAACCTAGGCAAATGACCTGGGAAGGGGAACAAGCCTAGGTAGGCGCTATAATTTTTGCAGAGGAAATAAGCGAACGATGGGATGGGAATAGCGTTGTGTTTGAGACATCAATATATTTTCGAAAAATCAATACATGTTAGAGACATCAATATATTTTAGAGTCGGCAATTATAACGCTAGAAATACACAGTCCCGTATTTATGTACCTCTCACAGACACTACCTGATGTAGACATTAGCCGAAATGTTTACTGTTCTATTAGTTTATGAGTATTGCTTAAATTTATTGTCTTCATTACACAATTTGTTTGTGTATTTTGCATTTCACAACCAGTTTCAATTGTTAGTGTATTTCCTGAGAAGGTTAATGTTGCTTGTTTGAATATGTATGCCGTACCCACACTACGAAATGTGTAACATGTTTACATTGACTGCATTTGTCCAAACCCGTTAAATTCATTATTTGAATCAGACTTTTTAATGGCAACAAAATATACAACTAAATTAATGTTTTTAAACATTGTTTATTTTATCAGCACCAAATAATAAAGTATTCAATGGGTGGTTCCCTTTCCCTATGAGTTTGGTTGTAGGTATAAATCACCTGAGATAGGGCATGTTTTTACATTGGTTAATATACAAATAGCTGCCATGCTGTAGGTACTAGACACATCGCCTCCCGTGCTGTAGGTACTAGACACATCGGCTGCCGTACTGTAGGTACTAGACACATTGCCTGCCGTACTGTAGGTACTAGACACATCGCCTGCCGTACTGTAGGTACTAGACACATCGCCTGCCGTACTGTAGGTACTAGACACATCGCCTGCCGTACTGTAGGTACTAGACACATCGCTCCCGTGCTGTAGGTACTAGACACATCGCCTGCCGTACTGTAGGTACTAGACACATCGCTCGCGTGCTGTAGGTACTAGACACATCGCTTCCGTGCTGTAGGTACTAGACACATCGCCTGCCGTACTGTAGGTACTAGACACATCGCTCCCGTGCTGTAGGTACTAGACACATCGCTCCCGTGCTGTAGGTACTAGACACATCGCTCCCGTGCTGTAGGTACTAGACACATCGCTCCCGTGCTGTAGGTACTAGACACATCGCTCGCGTGCTGTAGGTACTAGATACATCGCCTGCCGTACTGTAGGTACTAGACACATCGCCTGACGTACTGTAGGTACTAGACACATCGCTCCCGTGCTGTAGGTACTAGACACATCGCTCCCGTGCTGTAGGTACTAGACACATCGCTCCCGTGCTGTAGGTACTAGCCACATCGCCTGCCATACTGTAGTTACTAGACACATCGCTCCCGTGCTGTAGGTACTAGACACATCGCCTGACGTACTGTAGGTACTAGACACATCGCTCCCGTGCTGTAGGTACTAGACACATCGCTCCCGTGCTGTAGGTACTAGACTGTTCGCTCCCATGCTGTAGGTACTAGACACATCGCCTGCCGTACTGTAGGTACTGGATACATCGCCTGCCGTACTGTAGGTACTAGACACATCGCCTGCCGTACTGTAGGTACTAGACACATCGCCTGCCGTACTGTAGGTACTTGATACATCGCCTGCCGTACTGTATGTACTAGACACATCGCCTGCCGTACTGTAGGTACTAGACACCTCGCCTGACGTACTGTAGGTACTAGACACATCGCTTGCCGTACTGTAGGTACTAGACACATCACCTGCCGTGCTGTAGGTACTAGACACATCGCCTGCCGTACTGTAGGTACTAGACACATCACCTGCCATACTGTATGTACTAGACACATCGCCTGCCGTACTGAAGGTACTAGACACATCGCCTGCCGTACAGTAGGTACTAGACACATCGCCTGCCGTACTGTAGGTACTAGACACATCGCCTGCTGTGCTGTAGGTACTACGCACATCGCTTGCCGTGCTATAGGTACTAGACACATCGCCTGCCGTACTGTAGGTACTAGACACATCGGCTGCCGTACTGTAGGTACTAGATACATCGCATGCCGTACTGTAAGTACTAGACACATCGCCTGCCGTACTGTAGGTACTAGACACATCGCCTGCCGTACTGTAGGCACTAGACACATCACTTGCCATACTGTAGGTACTAGACACATCGCCTGCCGTACTGTAGGTACTACACACATCAACTGCCGTGCTGTAGGTACTAGACACATCGCATGCCGTACTGTAGGTACTACACACATCGCCTGCCGTGCTGTTGGTACTAGACTCATCGCCTGCCGTACTGTAGGCACTAAAAACATCACTTGCCGTACTGTAGGTACTAGACACATTGCCTGCCGTGTTGTAGGTACTAGACACATCGCCTGCCGTGCTGTAGGTACTAGACACATCGCCTGCCGTGCTGTAGGTACTAGACACATCGCCTGCCGTACTGTAGGTACTAGACACAGCGCCTGCGTGCTGTAGGTATTAGACACATCGCTTGTCGTACTGTAGGCACTAGACACATTACTTGCCGTTCACAAAGCATCGATTCTAATGAGAGAGTTTGAACGCCATATTTTCAAACTCAGCTGAAGAATTTTGTCACGTGTCGACAACTGTGGGGTCAATAACGGTCACGTGGGCAAGCAGATGTCAGGACAGCGGTGATCACATGACCAGGTTGAGAGCTTGATACAACAAGAGCTCGGTCGGTTCTCAAACATATGTTAACCAACGAGAAAATGTTTACGTTGTTAATAGATGATTCATGTCAAAATTTGAGAACCAGTTGTTTATTTGTTTTCAGTCCATCGATTTTGTACAGATATATTTTTTTCGTAATATTTACCGTGGCCCTAAATATTGACCGAAGCCCTAAATTATTACCGAGGCCCTAAATATTGACCGAGGCCCTAAATTATTACCGAGGCCCTAAATATTGACCGAGGCCCCAAATTATTACCGAGGCCCTGAATATTGACCGAGGCCCTAAATTATTACCGAGGCCCTAAATATTGACCGAGGCCCTAAATATTGACCGAGGCACTAAATATTGAACGTGACCCTAAATAAATAGATTTTTTAATACTGTACATCAAAACAATATATGGATCAAATGAAACATAAATAGCTTGGTAAATAATATAGAACTTGAATCAATGGTAAATTAGTAAATCAATCTTACAATCAGATTATAAGTTGGTAAAACAATGTTTCAATCAACAGATAAGTTAGTAAATTAATATTTTAATTATTGAACATTATTAAGTCAACAAAATATTTGATCTTACAGGTTAAACTAATAGAAATAAATCGGTCTTATCTTACAGGTTAAACTAATAGAAATAAATCGGTCTTATCTTACAGGTTAAACTAATAGAAATAAATCGGTCTTATCTTACAGGTTAAACTAATAGAAATAAATCGGTCTTATCTTACAGGTTAAACTAATAGAAATAAATCGGTCTTTAGACAAAACGTTGACTAACTAAATTATAAATGAAAAAAATAAATAGACCCCAGAGCAGCAACTACTTACATTTAATAGACCACAGAGCAGCAACTACTTACATTTAATAGACCACAGAGCAGCAACTACTTACATTTGTTGGACCACAGAGCAGCAACTACTTACATTTGTTGGACCACAGAGCAGCAACTACTTACATTTGTTGGACCACAGAGCAGCAACTACTTACATTTGTTGGACCACAGAGCAGCAACTACTTACATTTGTTGGACCACAGAGCAGCAACTACTTACATTTATAGACCACAGAGCAGCAACTACTTACATTTAATAGACCACAGAGCAGCAACTACTTACATTTGTTTAGACCACAGAGCAGCAACTACTTACATTTAATAGACCACAGAGCAGCAACTACTTACATTTAATAGACCACACAGCAGCAACTACTTACATTTAATAGACCACACAGCAGCAACTACTTACATTTAATAGACCACAGAGCAGCAACTACTTACATTTGTTGGACCACAGAGCAGCAACTACTTATATTTAATAGACCCCAGAGCAGCAACTACTTACATTTAATAGACCACAGAGCAGCAACTACTTACATTTAATAGACCACAGAGCAGCAACTACTTACATTTAATAGACTCCAGAGCAGCAACTACTTACATTTAATAGACTCCAGAGCAGCAACTACTTACATTTAATAGACTCCAGAGCAGCAACTACTTACATTTAATAGACTCCAGAGCAGCAACTACTTACATTTGTTGGACCACAGAGCAGCAACTACTTATATTTAATAGACCCCAGAGCAGCAACTACTTACATTTAATAGACCACAGAGCAGCAACTACTTACATTTAGGTAAATGCATAAAATAAAAACAGGGTATTAGTAGGCCTGACAGGACGTAACACAACAGCGAACGTTTCGGCAAAGAGCCTTCTTCAACGGACAAATAGTACACAAATGAAACGAATAAAACGAAATAATAGAAAAAAACACTTAGCTTCGGTGAAATCCAAGTAGTCCAGTGGAGATAAAGCAAGGAGAGAAAAGTAAGAGCTTAAATAGGAAAGGAAAGGGTGGGTGTGGCCAATCAATCAGCTTGTCAGTGCGAACACAACGTTGATCCCATGTGGTGTAAGAGTCCCATATTCATGGATTAGTCTATTCTCCAGACTGACCCGGCCGGGTGTGTTTGTACAAGAAACCAAGGCGGTGACAGACATGTCATCGACGCCTATGTGGTCCCGTCCATTGAAGTGTCGGGAGACAGGACACTGTTTGTCTTGTTTAATGGCACGTACATGTTCCGCGATACGGCAAGAGAGTAACCTCCCCGTTTCACCAATGTACTTCAAAGGACAGCGCTTACACACCATTGTACAAGTAACTTCAATGTACAAGTAACTTCAATGTACAAGTAACTTCAATGTACAAGTAACTTCAATGTACAAGTAACTTCAATGTACAAGTAACTCAACGTACAAGTAACTTCAATGTACAAGTAACTTCAATGTACAAGTAACTCAATGTACAAGTAACTTCAATGTACAAGTAACTTCAGTGTACAAGTAACTTCAATGTACAAGTAACTTCAATGTACTAGTAACTCAATGTACAAGTAACTCAATGTACAAGTAACTTCAGTGTACGAGTAACTCAATGTACAAGTAACTTCAATGTACAAGTAACTTCAATGTACAAGTAACTTCAATGTACAAGTAACTTCAATGTACAAGTAACTTCAATGTACAAGTAACTTCAATGTACACGTAACTTCAATGTACAAGTAACTTCAATGTACAAGTAACTCAATGTACAAGTAACTCAATGTACAAGTAACTTCAATGTACAATTAACTTCAATGTACAAGTATCTTCAATGTACAAGTAACTTCAATGTACAAGTAACTTCAATGTACAAGTAACTTCCATGTACAAGTAACTTCAATGTACAAGTAACTTCAATGTACAAGTAACTTCAATGTACAAGTAACTTCAATGTACAAGTAACTTCAATGTACAAGTAACTTCAATGTACAAGTAACTTCAATGTACAAGTAACTTCAATGTACAAGAAACTCAATGTACAAGTAACTTCAATGTACAAGTAACTTCAATGTACAAGTAACTTCAGTGTACAAGTAACTTCAATGTACAAGTAACTTCAATGTACAAGTAACTTCAATGTACAAGTAACTTCAATGTACAAGTAACTTCAATGTACAAGTATTTCAATGTACAAGTAACTTCAATGTACAAGTAACTTCAATGTACAAGTAACTTCAGTGTACAAGTAACTTTAATCTACAAGTAACTTCAATGTACAAGTAACTTCAATGTACAAGTAACTTCAATGTACAAGTAACTTCAATGTACAAGTAACTCAATGTACAAGTAACTCAATGTACAAGTAACTTCAATGTACAAGTAACTTCAATGTACAAGTAACTCAATGTACAAGTAACTTCAGTGTACAAGTAACTTCAATGTACAAGTAACTTCAGTGTACAAGTAACTTCAATGTACAAGTAACTCAATGTACAAGTAACTTCAATGTACAATTAACTTATATATATGGAACGAAACCTGTTTAAGAACCTTTCTCGTGTAATTGTGTGTATGTGTACCACATTTCACATTATTTGGTTGTCTGGATCTTGAGTTATTAGGGAACAGACAAACAGACAGTCAGACAACAAATGCGTCTTATATGTATAGAGAATACACAAAAACAGTGGCGTAGCGAGGGGCAGGGGGGACACATGTCCCCGAGCGCCACGTTAGGGGGCGTCAAAATGAGTATTAAATATTATTATTTAATTTTATTTTGATGTAAACTTATGTATCCAAAATACGCTTGCAAGATTGAATTTCGAAGCTCCAAAAATATCTTCATTACAAGACAGTTTGAAAGCATGATTTTGGCGCCCCAATTGAGCATTAAGGGCGCCATTCTACTCATAAATAAATTACACATCCACAATGTAGGATTGCTGATGGCGTTTAAAAAAAATAAAAACTGTGAGTTGCTGGGAGTAAATCGCTATTGGCTATTATATTCACCAATTAATAAAGCTGTTTCGTGTTTTTGCGGCTGGATAGTGAAGTCAATGGTGCACTCACCTCACAAGCTAAGGGGCTTGGCATCGAGCCCACGTTAAAGCCACAATAAAAATGATGAATTACTTACGCTAAGAAAGTCCTCCACTGACCTGGAAGGGTGATTGGGCGCCCACCAAGGTCTACAAAGCCCTTAGTAAGTTCTAATGGAAACATTAGGACCAGCTACGACTAGTGGCGTCACCGGGGGGATGCGTTGGAGGCGGACCGCGCAAGATGACACCATCAGGGGTGTGACACCAAAATCTAAAATGTTACTGTGTACGATTTTATGTAAAAAAAAAGAGAGAGACAACAATTTTTTTTTCACTTAGACACCCAAAATACAAACAAAACAAAACAAATAAAATGAAATATGTTAAACGCGAAAACTTTAAGTGGGAATGCTTGGGGTGTAGAACGCACCAGGGTGACACCAAAATGTAAAACTCTGTATGTTCCCGTTATTTGGCACTGAAAGACTCGGAGGAGGTCTACGCGTTAAGTCTTGAAGGGGGGACACCATGAGCTACCACCTCGGGTGACACCAACCCTAGTGACGCCTCTGTCTACGACCATCAGTTACATCATCAAGTTCAAACTCAACATCTTCATTTGAGTTAGCAAATGGTTTCAACAAATGGAGAAGGCCAGAAAAACTACAGTCTCATGAAAACAGTCTTGGCCACCACAGAGCTTTTACTACGTGGAAGGAAGCCGAGCAGAGGATACTTGATAAAACTGGAATTGATGTCCAGGTCCAAGCTCAAATTCAATTGGAAAAACAACGTTGGCGCAATATTTTGAAAAGAATAATTACCTGTATTAAGTTTCTAGTTTCACAAAATTTGGCACTGCTTGGCTATGAAGAACATCTGCATAGGGACGAGGATAAAAATGTTGGAAACTTTCTTTCTGTAATCATTCAAAATCCCCGAGAAAATCCAGGTTCTGTATCTTATTTATCACCGGAAATCCAAAATGAGTTTATCTACCTACTTAATCCACTGTAAGGAATCAGCTGTTGAGTGAAATCAGCAAAAATCAAGTACTACGGTATTTTACTTGACTCAACATCCGATCTAGGACACCGGGAACAGCTTTCTCAAGTCATCAGATTTGTGGATGTGGATTTTTCAAACTAAAAAAGTAACAATCAAATAATCATTTTTAGGTTTTGTTCAGATACATTCCAAAGACGCAGCAAGCCTTGAAAGAGTTATCGTAGAGAAACTGGAAGCTGATAACATACCTCTAGCCAACTGTCGGTTACAATGTTATGACAATGCTGCTGTAATTACTGGGCATATATCCGGCATTAAACAGCGAATATGTGCTACAAATCACAGAACAGTTGAAAGTATATTTGTTTTTCTCTTGTTCAACAACTCGTTTGGAAGAATTAAAAAGAGTTGTGCCAATGACAGTGAAGAGGGATTCTGAAAGCACGATCAGAAGCTGTTTATGAATGACTAGATGAACTGGTAGGGCTGTTAAAAAAATTATCAGAAGATGCAACTATGACGCCTGACACAAGAAGTAATGCAGAAACTTTGCTGGCAGGTATATTGAACTTTAACTTCCTAGTTTTGTTACATTTCTGGAACATCATACTTGGGAAAATTGATCGTGTCAAGAAACAGTTGCAGGATCCTACTATGAATTTCAAGGAAGCAGCATCTAATCTTGAATCGCTGGAGCAAGAAATTGTCAAAATTTGTAATAATTTGAGCCAGGTTGCGGTAGACAATGGAAAAACAAGATGCACAACTTGGGGAATCGAGGTTGACAGAAAGATTAGATGGCATAAGATGATACCTGGAGAATTAGCAAGAGATGCAGGACTTTCTGCAGAAGAAGAAATTGCACGTGTTATTAACAGCGTAATTGATAGACTCCAACAGGAGATATCAATACGGTTTTTACGTCTAAAAAAACCTAAACACCAAATGTGGATTTTTACTAGACGTCAAAACTCTTCTCGCTGACGATACACTTCGTCAAAATTGCTTAGATCTTGGAAATTTCTACGACATTGATGACAATGGTCACGAATTGTGCGCAGAAATCGGAGCAAAATGCTGCTCAGTACACGGACTGACATTCTACCGGAAACTCCTTTGGATCTCCTTGGTTTTATGGAGATGACGTATTTCCGAATCTGCGCATTTCACTGCAAATACTTTTAACAATTGCTGTTTCAATTGCAAGCTGTGAGCGGTCCTACAGAAAACTGAAGCTTATTTAGTCTTATTTACATGCTTCAATGCGACAAGATCGTCTAAGTGATCTTGCACTTCTTAGCATCGAAAGAGAAACACTTGAGAATATTAATTTTGACAACGTGATTGACGAGTTTGCGACAGTCAAATCAAGGCGGATCAATTTGTTGTAGACTATGTCTATTCCAGTTATGTATTCTTAGTACAGTATATATTTTTTCAAATAAAGTGTTAGCAATCGTATAGAGAATTATTAGTCTGTATTTTATATATAAACCGTATAAACCGTAAAAGTTCAAAATTTTCTTGGGGGCTCATTGAGCCCCCAGAATATTTCGGTCCAAGAAGGGGCGCAGACTTGGTGTCATGTCCCCGGGCGCAGATGATCCTAGCTACGCCACTGCACACAAAAAATGATACAAACGAAAAAAACAACATCAAATAACCACGGCTCTTTTTAAATCCTTTATATTAACTCGTGGTGTCTGCGGCGGACCTTGCTTGCTTGCTTGCTTGCTTGCTTGCTTGTCGCCAAAACTTTTGATCGATTTTTAACCCACTTGCTCGCAAGATAGCGAGCTGAAATTTTGCAAGCAGTTTCGTACCGATGATAAAAACAATGTATCAAAATTTCAGATCGATCGCATGTACCGTAATTAAATTATTGATTTTTTAGATTATTTTATTTATTCCTATGTATCATGCTATTTTTTGAGATAGAGCGTCGCGGTGCGTATTATATTGAACAACCTTTCTGTCGCGCAATAAGGTGCGTATTTTATTGACAGCTCTTTTTATAAACATATTCCTGATCGGTGCGCATTATATTAAACACGTTTTACGACACAACTGCAATTTTGTATTTCTGGATGGTCTTGCGCTGCGTATTATAATGAACATTCTTTTAATTACTTCTCGTACATAAAGGATTTATAGTCAAAAACTTGGTTTTTTACTGATTTTTCTTATTAAATCCTTTATATTAACTCGTGGTGTCTGCGGCCGACCGACCGACCGACCTTGCTTGCTTGCTTGCTTGTCGCCAAAACTTTTGATCGATTTTTAACCCACTTGCTCGCAAGATAGCGAGCTGAAATTACTTAATTACTTCTCATACGTAAAGGATTTATAGTCAAAAACTTTGGTTTTTTACGGGTTGTTTTTTAAATCCTTTATATTAACTCGTGGTGTCTGGTTGAACCCTTGATTGATTGCTTGCTTGTCGCCAAAATTTTGGATCAATTTGTAACCCACTTCCTCGTAAGCGAGCGAGCTGATATTTTGCAAGCAGTTTTGTACCAATAATAAAAACAATGTATCAAAATTTCAGATCGATCGCATGTACCGAAATTAAATAATTGATTTTTTAGATTATTTTATTTATTCCTATGTATCATGCTATTTTTTTAGATAGAGCGTCGCGGTGCGTATTATATTGAACAACCTTTCTGTCGCGCAATAAGGTGCGTATTTTATTGACAACTCTTTTTATAAACATGTTCCTGATCGGTGCGCATTATATTAAAGATGTTTTACGACACAACTGCAATTTTGTATTTTTTGGATTGTCTGGCGCTGTGTATTATAATGAACATTCTTTTAGTAACTTCTCGTACATAAAGGATTTACAGTCAAACCCTTGGTTTTTTACGTTTTTTAAAAAAAATCCTTTATATTGACCCGTGGTGTCTGGTTGCTTGCTTGATTGCTTGTCGCCAAAACTTTGGATCGATTTTTAACCCACTTCCTCGTAAGGTAGCGAGCTTAAATTTAGGAGGCAGTTTGGTGGCGATGATAAAAACTATGTATCAAATTTTCAGGTCGATCACATGTACCGTAATTGAATTATTGATTTCTTAGTTTATTTTATTTATTCCTATGTATCATGTTATTTTTTGAGATAGAGTGTAAGGGTGCTCATTATATTGAAAACCTTTCTGTCGCGCAATAAGTTGCGTATTTTATAGACAACACTTTTTATAAACATATTCCTGATCGATGCGCATTATATTAAACATGTTTTACGACACAACTACAATTTTGTATTTTTGGATGGTCTTGCGCTGCGTATTATATACAATGAACATTCTTTTAGTTACTTCTCGTACATAAAGGATTTATAGTCAAAAACTTGGTTTTGTACGGTTTTATTTTATTAAATCCGTTATACTAACTCGTGGTGTCTGGTTGCACCCTTGTACCCTTGCTTGTCGCCAAAATTTTTGATCAATTTTTAACCCACTTCCTCGTAAGCTAGCGAGCTGAAATTTTGCAGGCAGTTTTGTACCGATGATAAAAACAATGTATAAAAATTTCAGATCAATCGCATGTACCGTAATTAAATTATTGATTTTTTAGATTATTTTATTTATTCCTATGTATCATGTTATTTTTTGAGATAGAGTGTAAGGGTGCGCATTGCGTATTATATTGAACAACCTTCCTGTCGCGCAATAAGGTGCGTATTTTATTGACAACACTTTTTATAAACATATTCTTGCTCGGTGCGCATTATATTAAACCTGTTTTAGACACAACTAAATTTTTTTATTTTTTGGATGGTCTTGCGCTGCGTATTATAATGAACATTCTTTTAGTTACGTCTCGTACGTAAAGGATTTAGTCAAAAACTTGTTTTTTACGGTTTTTTTTAAATTTCACAAATAAATACCAGCTAAAATAATGACGTCAAGTCATAATATTTACGGCGAGAAATGCGCTCTGTTAATCTCGACACCAAAATGTTCATTATTTTACGTCAATTTTAAAATATTTTTCATGGAATGACTGACTGACGCCCTATCGTCTTTTATAATTGATTATTTATCATCTTCAAATTTACTTAGGCTAATTATCTATCTTAAATACCCCCCGCCCCAGCTACTACCTAAAATCAGTTTCCTTTAATAATGTTAATAACCATCAACATCGATTTGTTGTGATGTAATCATCAATACCTTCAATGTTGCATAAACCAACTTTCAAGAAATTAGTTTTTATAATCTTGGCACTAAGTCTGTGTAAACATAAAATCCATAATTACCTTTGAACCGTGTTTATGTTGATCCCCCACACACACAGGCGCATACTTATTTGAACTCATAATGTTAACGTGTTCGGATTAAATTTAAAATGAAAAAAATTAAAAATATTGTAAAAAAAAATATATAAAAAATGTAGTTCAAGAAAGGCAAGGTTTAACGTTCTGAGTTTGAGGAACATTAAGTTGAAAGTATTTTCAAATTGTTACAGGTAATTTGAAGGTTATTTTGATACAATTACATAATAAAATGGTTACAGTTTCTGTATCAAGCATGTTCAATGTTCAGCTATTTCTTTCATATCAAAATTTGTTATCATGATATTGCTATAACATGCACTCACATCTTCTATAATGATCTAAAGTAATTAAATGGCTACTAACATATAACATCGTTTTCAAACATTTTATTCGTTCGTCCGTCGATTCGACGAGGACCACTCTAGTCATCCGAGGGTTGCTGGGACCGGCTCTGTCTGTGCGTGAGCAGATGGCTGATGAGGCCGATCCTTGCACGGAAGGTTCGGGAACAGAAGGGACAAGGGGCGAGTGGGACATCTCCTGGAGGGTTGACAGCACGGACTTTTCGGGCTTGCCTCTTCTTTTCTGCGGCGGTGATCCTGTTTGCCTCGCTTGACTTGGCACCTTCGTGGATGGAAGAGCGCCAGGTGGATCGGTCCATTGCAGCTCGTTCCCACGTGTCTGAGTTGATGGCAAACGCTTTCAGCGAGCCTTTCAGTGTGTCTTTGAAGCATTTCTTTTGCCCACCGTGGGACCGCTGGCCATACTGAAGCTCGCCATAGAAGATTCTCTTTGGCAGTCTCTCGTCTGGCATTCGGACAACGTGCCCTGCCCAGCGAAGCTGTGACTGCATCAAGAGGGTGAAGATGCTGGGGCAGACCTGCTTTGGTCAGTACCACTGTGTCTGGAATTTTGTCCTGCCACTTTCAAACATAGCACTCGTAAAAATAGCAAAGTCTTCAAAGAATTATTATAAATGAAACTATTTTCCTATAAATGTTTCCTTTGTTCCCACAATCTATCCTAACCCTATCCCAAAGTCAAAACTGAAGCCTTAACCCTAACTTATCCCAAACCTTATCCCTAAATTTATCGCTAAATTATCCTTAACTTATCCCTAACCTTAACCTCAACAGTTACCCTAACATTATCCCAACAGTTACCCTCAACAGTTACCCCAACAGTTACCCTAACATTACCCTAACATTATCCCCAACAGTTACCCTAACATTATCCCAACAGTTACCCCTAACATTATCCCAACAGTTACCCTAACATTATCCCAACAGTTACCCTAACATTATCCCAACAGTTACCCTAACATTATCCCAACAGTTACCCTAACATTATCCCAACAGTTACCCTAACATTATCCCAACAGTTACCCTAACATTATCCCAACAGTTACCCTAACATTATCCCAACAGTTACCATTACATTATCCCAACAGTTACCCTAACATTATCCCAACAGTTACCCTAACATTACCCTAACATTACCCCAACAGTTACCCCAACAGTTACCCTAACATTATCCCAATAGTTACCCTAACATTACCATAACATTACCCTAACATTACCCTAACATTATCCCTACTTCCAATTGCAGTGACATGATGTACACACACAATAAGACTAAGTGCAGTAAAAGAAATTCTGTCCCTAAAATGACTTGCTTTGACGACTTAACGCTAATTGCTACAAAGACGAATGGTTTAAAAGTTCTCCTTTTATTAACATTTAATTTGCACTTTGAAAATAACAGCAGCAAATGTAACGCTCCAGTTTAAAGGAAGACATCACCAATTAACGGCATTTCTTAAATAACTGTACAGTTTGATTTCCCACTTCGCTATTTAGAGGAGCTCAATGTTTGCAGTGTCCGGGCCATGTCAACGGTTACCTGGCCAGGAAATTTAGGGATAAAAGCGAAGAAATGATAACGATAAAAACTGAATCAATCAACATTTCACGGCAGTAGAGAAGTTGGATTCGTGCAGTTCTTCAAACAGAGCCATGGCTGGCAAAAGTAAAACATATCATTTGCATACTCTTTAGTCATTAGCTATTTACTGGAGATTTTTTTTAAAAGAGAAAAGGCAGTAATTGAATGACATAAATTATGGTTTCTACAAATTACAGATCAATAAAATCGACTCAAAATTACAAACCACATTGGCTAAGTAGAAATACACACACAAATACTTTCATAGTACACAGATGGGTGTATAGATAACAAAATAAAGGCACGTCGAGCTAAAATTAAAGGTGAATACAGAAAAATCAGTTTTATGATTTTTACAAATTTGCATTTAAAAAACAAAACAAAAAAATATTCGATCCAGATCAAGGGAAAACAATCCGTGACAGTTTTTTATTATTTCCAAACTTATAAACTAGAGGATAGAAGAACCAAGAGTAAAGTAATAATTATACATAGAGCAATCAATTCTAATTTAGAAATAGAACACAAAGATAACTTAATACAACCCTAGGATAGACATAAGGATAAAAACACCTTTCTTATTCCGTATGCAAGAACAAACACATAGAAATTTTGGTTCTTCCCGTCCGAAATTCGGGCGTGGCATGGGTTGTCTGAAGAAACCAGGAAAACCAACACTTAATTACACAACATTTAAATCTCTAATAAGAATTCAGGATTAAACACAAACCATAGATAAGCGTAGGACGCAATAATCTTCTGTATAGAACAAGCGTCTGTAACAGATATAAAGATAAGATAATAAAAGTTAATTATTGTGTTATGTTATATTTAAAGTATATTTTATGTCTGTATAATGTTTTCAATTATTTTATTGAGGACATTTCATCCGTTTGTTACTGTCGGATTGTTGCATCGAAATTTTGTACTTTTAACCCACCCCCTCGATGAAAAATTAACCTTACACGAGTAGTCACCACCGATGTCCACTAGCTAATGAGAGGTCAGTACGTTACATCTTAAACATGATCCACTTCAAGATGTCCACTTGAACTTCTTACAGTTATAAACAAATCGTTCAAAGGGCTAGAATGTCCTGTCTAGCACACGTAGATGTTCACATTGTTTCACGTACGGGATGATGCAGTTCTTAAGATTTAATTACGGAAAAATACGGTATCACAGGTGCCTTACAATGTCATTGTAACCTTCTATAGAGTATGACCCTGTCATGTTGAAAAAATGTATCCAAGCCTCTGTGTGAATTACATGAAATGATCAAAGAAAAATGTAACTAATTTGTTTTTATAACTTGAAAGTTGTGAATGCCATGAAATGATCAAAGATAAATGTAACTAATTTGTCTTTTATAACTTGAAAGTTGTGAATGCCATGAAATGATCAAAGATAAATGTAACTAATTTGTTTTTATAACTTGAAAGTTGTGAATGCCATGAAATGATCAAAGATAAATGTAACTAATTTGTCTTTTATAACTTTAAAGTTGTGAATGACGCGTATTTCAAACAATTTGTTTTAATAGAAAAGATTTTGTATTAAACTAGATTTTTGTGAGTTTGTGTGTGTGACTTTCTGTATGCTTTTTCTGAGTGTGTTTTAATTGTATTAACATGAGTGTATGATCATGTGGTCATGTCATTCATCGAGTACATCTGGACATTGGCGTTAAAAGTTTATGGTCTTGAACCACGCTCGCATGTCATTGGACGGACGAAAAATTCGAATATTTTTTTAGGTGAATACGAATACTTCTGTCAGACCTCAAGGTCTTTAGACAATATAATGAAATCAATTTACATTTTCATCAAGCGTTGATGTGTGGGGCGGTGGGGGTGGGGGGGGGCGACAGTGCTTAAACAAAATGAACCAACGCAAATTTCATTTCTAAATTGAATCAAAGTAACTTTGTTGGATATACACAAGTTTATCGGAGATAGAAGACACCAGATGAAACTTTAAAGTCTTCTTGTCACCTCCTAGGGGCATACACATAATGTTAACCTTTAAAGTCTTCTTGTCACCTCCTAGGGGCATACACATAATGTTAACCTTTAAAGTCTTCTTGTCACCTCCTAGGGGCATACACATAATGTTAACCTTTAAAGTCTTCTTGTCACCTCCTAGGGGCATACACATAATGTTAACCTTTAAAGTCTTCTTGTCACCTCCTAGGGGCATACACATAATGTTAACCTTTAAAGTCTTCTTGTCACCTCCTAGGGGCATACACATAATGTTAACCTTTAAAGTCTTCTTGTCACCTCCTAGGGGCATACACATAATGTTAACCTTTAAAGTCTTCTTGTCACCTCCTAGGGGCATACACATAATGTTAACCTTTAAAGTCTTCTTGTCACCTCCTAGGGGCATACACATAATGTTAACCTTTAAAGTCTTCTTGTCACCTCCTAGGGGCATACACATAATGTTAACCTTTAAAGTCTTCTTGTCACCTCCTAGGGGCATACACATAATGTTAACCTTTAAAGTCTTCTTGTCACCTCCTAGGGGCATACACATAATGTTAACCTTTAAAGTCTTCTTGTCACCTCCTAGGGGCATACACATAATGTTAACCTTTAAAGTCTTCTTGTCACCTCCTAGGGGCATACACATAATGTTAACCTTTAAAGTCTTCTTGTCACCTCCTAGGGGCATACACATAATGTTAACCTTTAAAGTCTTCTTGTCACCTCCTAGGGGCATACACATAATGTTAACCTTTAAAGTCTTCTTGTCACCTCCTAGGGGCATACACATAATGTTAACCTTTAAAGTCTTCTTGTCACCTCCTAGGGGCATACACATAATGTTAACCTTTAAAGTCTTCTTGTCACCTCCTAGGGGCATACACATAATGTTAACCTTTAAAGTCTTCTTGTCACCTCCTAGGGGCATACACATAATGTTAACCTTTAAAGTCTTCTTGTCACCTCCTAGGGGCATACACATAATGTTAACCTTTAAAGTCTTCTTGTCACCTCCTAGGGGCATACACATAATGTTAACCTTTAAAGTCTTCTTGTCACCTCCTAGGGGCATACACATAATGTTAACCTTTAAAGTCTTCTTGTCACCTCCTAGGGGCATACACATAATGTTAACCTTTAAAGTCTTCTTGTCACCTCCTAGGGGCATACACATAATGTTAACCTTTAAAGTCTTCTTGTCACCTCCTAGGGGCATACACATAATGTTAACCTTTAAAGTCTTCTTGTCACCTCCTAGGGGCATACACATAATGTTAACCTTTAAAGTCTTCTTGTCACCTCCTAGGGGCATACACATAATGTTAACCTTTAAAGTCTTCTTGTCACCTCCTAGGGGCATACACATAATGTTAACCTTTAAAGTCTTCTTGTCACCTCCTAGGGGCATACACATAATGTTAACCTTTAAAGTCTTCTTGTCACCTCCTAGGGGCATACACATAATGTTAACCTTTAAAGTCTTCTTGTCACCTCCTAGGGGCATACACATAATGTTAACCTTTAAAGTCTTCTTGTCACCTCCTAGGGGCATACACATAATGTTAACCTTTAAAGTCTTCTTGTCACCTCCTAGGGGCATACACATAATGTTAACCTTTAAAGTCTTCTTGTCACCTCCTAGGGGCATACACATAATGTTAACCTTTAAAGTCTTCTTGTCACCTCCTAGGGGCATACACATAATGTTAACCTTTAAAGTCTTCTTGTCACCTCCTAGGGGCATACACATAATGTTAACCTTTAAAGTCTTCTTGTCACCTCCTAGGGGCATACACATAATGTTAACCTTTAAAGTCTTCTTGTCACCTCCTAGGGGCATACACATAATGTTAACCTTTAAAGTCTTCTTGTCACCTCCTAGGGGCATACACATAATGTTAACCTTTAAAGTCTTCTTGTCACCTCCTAGGGGCATACACATAATGTTAACCTTTAAAGTCTTCTTGTCACCTCCTAGGGGCATACACATAATGTTAACCTTTAAAGTCTTCTTGTCACCTCCCAGGGGCATACACATAATGTTAACCTTTAAAGTCTTCTTGTTGTCTTCTGAAACTCGTTGAACCATAGTTTTTGCATCCGTTATTGTTTGTTATCAAAATTGCAACCATTAATGTTTGGTATCAAGATTACAACCGTTATTGTTTGGTATCAAGATTGCAACCGTTATTGTTTGGTATCAAGATTGCAACCGTTGTTGTTTGTTATCAAGATTGCAACCGTTATTGTTTGGTATCAAGATTGCAACCGTTATTGTTTGTTATCAAGATTGCAACCGTTATTGTTTGGTATAAAGAGTCAGCAGCTCCGAGCCTAGTGCTCTTCATGGGTCTTCCCGGAAAGCCCCCCCCAGCCACTCTGTCCCCTCCCCCAGGGAACCTAAGGGCTAAGGAGACCTCCCCCCGAACGGTCGCTTCTGAAGCGACCGCCTGGGCATCCAGGACATGGTCGAAGATGCCTCCCACTAAAAGTGACCTCACAAGGAAGGGTGGAATTTTATACTTTGATTAGCAACAAACTCGGCTTGCATACGAGGCTCAATGGTTAAGTACTGCCGCTGGGAGGGGGGTCATCAATGAACACCAGATGATACGTCTGGGGTGTTTGTTGGTGAGACGTATCATCTGGTGTCTTCTATCACCAACAAACACCACATACGTATCATCTGGTGTCTTCTATCACCAACAAACACCACAAACGTATCATCTGGTGTCTTCAATCACTAACAAACACCACAAACGTATCATCTGGTGTCTTCAATCACCAACAAACACCACAAACGTATCATCTGGTGTCTTCAATCACCAACAAACACCACAAACGTATCATCTGGTGTCTTCAATCACCAACAAACACCACAAACGTATCATCTGGTGTCTTCAATCACCAACAAACACCACAAACGTATCATCTGGTGTCTTCAATCACCAACAAACACCACAAACGTATCATCTGGTGTCTTCAATCACTAATAAACACCACAAACGTATCATCTGGTGTCTTCAATCACCAACAAACACCACATACGTATCATCTGGTGTCTTCTATCACCAACAAACACCACAAACGTATCATCTGGTGTCTTCAATCACTAATAAACACCACAAACGTATCATCTGGTATCTTCAATCACCAACAAACACCACAAACGTATCATCTGGTGTCTTCAATCACTAATAAACACCACAAACGTATCATCTGGTGTCTTCAATCACTAATAAACACCACAAACGTATCATCTGGTGTCTTCAATCACCAACAAACACCACAAACGTATCATCTGGTGTCTTCAATCACCAACAAACACCACAAACGTATCATCTGGTGTCTTCAATCACTAATAAACACCACAGACGTATCATCTGGTGTCTTCAATCACCAACAAACACCACAGACGTATCATCTGGTGTCTTCAATCACCAACAAACACCACAAACGTATCATCTGGTGTCTTCAATCACTAATAAACACCACAAACGTATCATCTGGTTTCTTAGATCACCAACAAACACCACAGACGTATCATCTGGTGTCTTCAATCACCAACAAACACCACAAACGTATCATCTGGTGTCTTCAATCACCAACAAACACCACAAACGTATCATCTGGTGTCTTCAATCACCAACAAACACCACAAACGTATCATCTGGTGTCTTCAATCACTAATAAACACCACAAACGTATCATCTGGTGTCTTCAATCACTAATAAACACCACAAACGTATCATCTGGTGTCTTCAATCACCAACAAACACCACAGACGTATCATATGGCCTACCTGGGATGTACCCCCACTGGTAGGTTGCCTCAGAGTTGGTGTCCGCTAAGTACTGCACGCACCTTTTGCTAATCCGTACTAGTGCTCCTGGCCCTAAACCGGTATCGCTCACTTGCGTTTGCTAATGAGGGGGACGAAACGGTCGCTTCTGATAACCCGACACTCACCGGATGCTTTGGTTTTCATCATCGTCATTGCTACATCTGATGCCCTGCCTAAGATCCGTGCAGCGACTGTAATCATATTTGACTACTTGTGGCCCGAGCCACGTAGGGGCCAGCCCTTATCGGTAAAAAAAAACATCTTCACGGGGCGTTCCCGCCAATGAACAAACTGATTCCACATTTTATAACTTTGTTTTTAAGCCATCCTATTAATTGACCGACCATTTTATAATGCTCTGATATTTTCATTAATTCACCGTCCATTTTCTATCTTGTCTTCCAGCCGTCCACTTACCTGGCTCAGTACTATGACGCAGTCCAGATCTACGCGGCTGTGGTGAATGAGACCATTCATGAGGGCAAGGATCCCTACGATGGTCTGGCCCTGACCAGGAAACTCTGGAACCGCATATTCAATGGTTTGTAACCGGACATTCAATGGTTTGTGACAAAACAAGAAAAGTATACTGTAGGGACAACTTTCTATCTATGTTCTTCTATTTTAACACTCGCTCTCTATTGCTTTTTATGGAATGACTCTTTTAAAAAAAATAATGTCTTTCTATCTGCATAAGATTTCTGCCATCAACTAAAAGCAAGACATAATAGATCTGGCTTACAATGTTGCATTATGATATGGACCTCCCCATCCTGTCAGACCACACCATCCAGTCAGACACCACCATCCTGTCAGAATACACCATCCTGTCAGACCACACCATCCTGTCAGACCATACCATCCTGTCAGACTACACCATTCTGTCAGACCACACCAACCTGTCAGACCACACCATCCTGTCAGACCACACCATCCTGTCAGACCACACCATCCTGTCAGACCACACCATCCTGTCAGACCACACCATCCTGTCAGACACCACCATCCTGTCAGACACCACCATCCTGTCAGACACACCATCCTGTCAGACACCACCATCCTGTCAGACACACCATCCTTTCAGACACCACAATCCTGTCAGACCACTGTGGTCCTTTCCGTCCAACCATACACCATATGGTCCTTCCTTTGCTATTGTTTTGATTTCTTTCTTTCTGGTACCCTATTGTTCTGGGTGTTTCTCCATTCCTATGTCTTTCTTTGCTATTGATCTCACCTTAATCTTCTCATGTCTTGTCCTTAGAGTCATTCTTTGAAAGTCTTTATTTCTACCAACGATTCCATCAGTCATTCATCATCATCATCATCAGTCCCGTGACCCTTGCGGTCGTTGTGGGGAGCGCATGGACACATCAACAGATAACGATCTCCACATATGCTAATTTTGAGCGGCGGCCAATAATTCATGCAATTTCATCACTGTCCATTCCTTTATGTTATCCAGCCAGCTTTTCCGTTGTCGACCTCTACGCCGGCCCCTTCTACAGTGCCGTGGAGGATAATTTTTGTCAGGGTATCATGTTGCAGTACATGATCGAACCATGCCATCTTGCGTCTCTTAATTGTTGTTATGATGGCTTCTTGATGACCCGCAATAGAGTTTATTCGTCCCAGACATATTCATTGGTCTTATGTTCTAAATAGGAGATCTGGAGAATTTTCCTTATGCATTTGTTTTCAAATGCCTGCAGCTTGCTTTAAGTTGCTGCCATTAGTGTCCAGGTCTCACATCCATAAATAACAATGGTTTCAACGAGAGCTCTGTAAATCCTGAGCTTTTTTGGCAAGCTAATGTTTTTGCTGTTCCATATTTTGGTCAGCTTCGTCATTGCGGCCATTGCCGACCCAACTCTAACTCGAATTTCAGCTTCACATGTACCATCTCTGGATATAATTGCTCCTAGATATTTAAAGTTATTTACCTACTCCAGCTTTTGTTTGCTCATTACGATGTTGGCCATGCTGGCAGCTGAGGTATTAACCAATATCTTGATTTCTCGGAGCTAATGTAAATCCCATATGCACCAGATCTGTCTGCAAGTTTGTCAGTGAGCTCCTGTAGTTCTTTACTGCTCCCAGCCAAAAGATCTATGTCATCAGCAAATCTTAGGTTGCATAAGGGTCTTCCGCCTATAGAGATGGATGTGTTGTGATCAACTTCCGCCTATAGAGATGGATGTGTTGTGATCACTGAGAGTTTCTTGCATGATTGTTTCAAGGAAGACATTGAACAAGTCAGGTGAGAGAATGCAGCCCTGGCGGACTCCGATCGTCGTTTTGAAGAAGTCCCCAACGCAGCCTTTAAATAAAACTGCACTGCTTGCCTGATTGTAGAGTTCTTCGATTACCTTTACCAGCCCTTCTTCAACGTTGAAACTTCTCATCACTTGCCAAAGTCACTCGTGTCATACTCGGTCAAATGCTTTCTTGAAGTCTATGAAGTTGTAATGGAGTTCGCGTTTGTGCTGTAGATGTTTTTCTATGAGCATCAGTCATTAACGCTGGTTTAAAGTTTTTACAAATATAAACACACATGTCTTACATTGAAACTTATCAAAATAACTTGATAAATCACTTTCCGGTCGTTTCCTAGGTATGATGGGAATTGTTGTGGTAAACAAAGATGGCGACCGTAACTCGGACGTGACAATAACTGCACTAAACCCGACCACAGGCAAGTTTCAAGTAAGTGAATGATAGACTTGACCATAGACAAGTTTCAAGTAAGTGAAAGTTAGACTTGACCACAGGCAAGTTTCAAGTAAGTGAAAGTTAGACTTGACCACAGGCAAGTTTCAAGTAAGTGAATGTTAGACTTGACCATAGGCAAGTTTCAAGTAAGTGAAAGTTAGACTTGACCACAGGCTAATTTCAAGTAAGTGAAAGTTAGACTTGACCACAGGCAAGTTTCAAGTAAGTGAAAGTTAGACTTGACCACAGGCTAATTTCAAGTAAGTGAAAGTTAGACTTGACCACAGGCAAGTTTCAAGTAAGTGAAAGTTAGACTTGACCATAGGCAAGTTTCAAGTAAGTGAAAGTTAGACTTGACCACAGGCAAGTTTCAAGTAAGTGAAAATTAGACTTGACCACAGGCAAGTTTCAAGTAAGTGAATGTTAGACTTGACCACAGGCAAGTTTCAAGTAAGTGAAAATTAGACTTGACCACAGGCAAGTTTCAAGTAAGTGAATGTTAGACTTGACATAACCTGTGAACATACATTTATAAATTTATGGGCCATGCAAACATGGTCTAATACAAAAGGGATAGTCTATGTATCTCGTGAATAAATGAACTATATTTGATCTAATGAAACCTCCCCTACCCTAGATGGAGTGTGATCGGGGTGCAACGAAATGGTGTGTGAACGGGGTGCTATTAGGGGGTGTGTGAAAGGGGTGCTATGAGGGGGAATGTGAACGGGGTGCAATGAAATGGAGCGTGAACGGGGTGCAATGAAATGGAGCGTGAACAGGGTGCTATTAGGGGAGTGTGAACGGGGTGCAATGAAATGGAGCGTGAACGGGGTGCTATTAGGGGGAGTGTGAACGGGGTGCAATGAAATGGAGCGTGAACGGGGTGCAATGAAATGGAGCGTGAACGGGGTGCTATTAGGGGGAGTGTGAATGGGGTGCAATAAAAAGAAGCGTGAACGGGGTGCAAGGAAATGGAGCGTGAACGGGGTGTTATTAGGGGTAGTGTGAACGGGGTGCATAAAATGGAGCGTGAACGGGGTGCTATTAGGGGGAGTGTGAACGGGGTGCAATGAAATGGAGCGTGAACGGGGTGGAATGAAATGGAGCGTGAACGGGATACAAGGAAATGGAGAGTGAACGGGGTGATTTTTTGGTTGAGTGTGAAAGAGGTGCTATGAAATGGAGCGTGAACGGGGTGCAATTAGGGGGAGTGTGAACGGGGTGCTATGAAATGGAGCGTGAACGGGGTGCAATGAAATGGAGCGTGAACGGGGTGCAATGAAATGGAGCGTGAACGGGGTGCAATGAAATGGAGCCTGAATGGGGTGTTATGAAATGGAGTGTGAATGGGGTGATTTTTTGGTTGAGTGTGAAAGGGGTGCTATGAAATGGAGCGTGAACGGGGTGCTATTAGGGGGAGTGTGAACGGGGTGCAATGAAATGGAGCGTGAACGGGTTCAATGAAATGGAGCGTGAATGGGGTGTTATGAAAAGGAGTGTGAATGGGGTGATTTTTTGGTTGAGTGTGAAAGGGGTGCAATGAAATTGAGCGTGAACGGTGTGCAATGAAATGGAGTGTGAATGGGGTGCAAAGAAATGGAGCTTGAACGGGGTGGTATGAGATGGAGTGTGAATGGGGTGCAATGTAATGGAGCGTGAACGGGGTGCAATGAAATGGAGCGTGAACGGGGTGCTATTAGGGGGAGTGTGAATGGGGTGCAATAAAAAGAAGCGTGAACGGGGTGCAAGGAAATGGAGCGTGAACGGGGTGTTATTAGGGGGAGTGTGAATGGGGTGCAATGAAATGGAGCGTGAACGGGGTGCTATTAGGGGGAGTGTGAACGGGGTGCAATGAAATGGAGCGTGAACGGGGTGGAATGAAACGGAGCGTGAACGGTATACAAGGAAATGGAGAGTGAACGGGGTGATTTTTTGGTTGAGTGTGAAAGAGGTGCTATGAAATGGAGCGTGAACGGGATGCAATTAGGGGGAGTGTGAACGGGGTGCAATGAAATGGAGTGTGAACGGGGTGCTATGAAATGGAGCGTGAACGGGGTGCAATGAAATGGAGCGTGAACGGGGTGCAATGAAATGGAGCGTGAACGGGGTGCAATGAAATGGAGCGTGAATGGGGTGTTATGAAATGGAGTGTGAATGGGGTGATTTTTTGGTTGAGTGTGAAAGGGGTGCTATGAAATGGAGCGTGAACGGGGTGCTATTAGGGGGAGTGTGAACGGGGTGCAATGAAATGGAGCGTGAACGGGTTCAATGAAATGGAGCGTGAATGGGGTGTTATGAAAAGGAGTGTGAATGGGGTGATTTTTTGGTTGAGTGTGAAAGGGGTGCAATGAAATGGAGCGTGAACGGTGTGCAATGAAATGGAGTGTGAATGGGGTGCAAAGAAATGGAGCTTGAACGGGGTGGTATGAGATGGAGTGTGAATGGGGTGCAATCTAATGGAGCGTGAACGGGGTGGTATGAGATGGAGCGTGAACGGGGTGCAATGAAATGGAGTGTGAACGGGCTGCAATGAAATGGAGCGTGAACGGGGTGCAATGAAATAGAGCGTGAACGGGGTACTATGAAATGGAGCGTGAACGGGGTGCAATGAAATGGAGCGTGAACGGGGTGCAATGAAATGGAGTGTGAATGGGGTAATTTTTTGGTTGAGTGTGAAGGGGTGCTATGAAATGGAGCGTGAACGGGATGCAATGAAATGGAGTGTGAATGGGGTACTATGAAATGGAGCGTGAATGGGATGCAATGAAATGGAGTGTGAATGGGGTACTATGAAATGGAGCGTGAACGGGGTGCAATGAAATGGAGTGTGAATGGGGTGTTATGAAATGGAGAGTGAACGGGGTACTATGAGGTGGAGTGTGAAAGGGGAGAAATGAGATATTTCCAACACTACATTCTGCATGTCTTTGAATGCCTTGCAGAAATACGCCATATTCGAGACGCAGACAAACACGATGACCCAGATCAACAACATGTCGTTCCCCTGGCCCTACAACGGGGGAATCAGCCCGCCAGATGAGCCCAACTGTGGCTTTACTGGCTCCTTGTGCACATACTCAGGTGAGCTCCGCTTACCTGTCACATACTCAGGTGAGCTCCGCTTACCTGTCACAGGTTTAATTAAAGGCAGCTATGGGTTAATAGTTAAGCAGCTATAGGTTAAAAGTAAGGCTGCTATGGGTTATAAACCAGACTACTGCAGGTTTAGCCAAAGCTGCTAATAGAGAGCCCTTAAACCAGTGGTTCCCAAAGTGGTCCGTACGGACCCCCAGGGGTCCCTGGTATCATTCAGGGGGTCCGTGGAAAATTGAAATTGATTTGGGGGTCCCTGAACAGCGTCAGGGTGTCCGCGAAAATTTTAATATAAAATAATAAAACTGAACAATTTGTATTATTATGGAAATTAAATTAAATAAAAATAAAATAGTATATTTTCAACTGATTAAATACTATCTTAGGTGCTATTAGTCATGGAGTCCAATGTTGTTTTACCTAGAAAAGGTTGTAGAACTGAGGTTATTTCTACAACTATAACCAATCAAAGTACTTGGTTTGTTGAAAGGTCTAGCTTGATGAGTAAGAAATGCGGAATTCCAATAAGTAGGTCAGCAAAATACAAGTTTTAACTTGAATCTATGTGCATTGCAATGTAGGGTATTTGTCGATGTGCCAGGAAGTTATATTTATCTAAATTGTATCCTATTAACTATTTTTTTCATAGTGCTTTACTGTAGCATTCCATTGAAAATGTTAATTATTATTAACAGTGGTTTGTTACCATAGATAAGAGTAAGAGAATGAGTGAGCCTAGGGTTGGATTTAGACTTGATTGAGCCCTAAGCTATTTGAGATAAAGTGACCCTTTTGAAGTCCAGATATTCTATGTCAGTGCCAAATCTGGAAAAAGGATCCGGGGACCTCCAAGAAAGTCGAGGCCCTAAGCTATAGCTTGTTTTGAAAATCCAGCACTGAGTGAGCCGAAGAAACAATGCCGACAATACAGTGTTGTTGAATATTTGAAGTATGGCTAAATGTTTGGAAACATACGAACGGAGAAACGTTATTAACTGAATTAAAAAGATTTTTTCAAGTTAAAGCAATACCCTTGACTTTCTGGCATACTTAAAACAAGTTGAAGGGAATGTATTTTTAAATCCCTTTTATTAACTTCGCGGCCGTCTCATCATCTCATCATCTCATGGGCGGGCGGAAAAAGAAAAGTCGAAAATGACCCACTGCCCGTGATCGGATCGAGCTGAAATTTGGCACACGGACCCGTCTAACCTAACAATGCATCGTATCAAAATTTCAGATCGATCAAACGTACCGTAATTAAATTAATGCATTTTTAGTTTTATCCTTATATGAGGTATGTAATTCAAATTGACGGTTTGTTATTGTTTTTTTCTTCCACTTCCACGTGAGTTTGAGTTGATGCCGACCGTCGTGCCGACACCCCCTCACGTTCCACCCCCCATTTATTAAATACAAGGGACATCACTCGGTGTAAGTCTGTAAATGTTTGTAGAGTTTGAAAATAATCAATACTGTTAGTTATGTCTCATATATAAGGGATTTTTAGTCAAAAACTTTGTTTTTACGGGTTTGCTTTATTACGGGTTTGTTTTATTAAATCCCTTATATTAACTTCGCGGCCGTCTCTGTCTGTCTGTCGTCATCTCATCATCTCATGGGCGGGTGGGCGGAAAAACAAAAGTCAAAAATGACCCACTTGCAGTGATCCGATCGAGCTGAAATTTGGCACACATACCCGTCTCACCTAACAATGCATCGTATTAAAATTTCAGATCGATCGATCGTACCGTAATTAAATTAATGCATTTTTAGTTTATCCTTATATGAGGTATGTAATTCAAATTCACTGTTTGTTATTGTTTTTTTTTCCACGTGAAAGTTTGAGTAGACGCGTTGAGGCGGCCCATCGAAGCACCGCGGCGCTTTTGTTTACATTTTACGTGTCACGCTGAGCTCGGTCAAGCGAATCGGTGACCAGACTTTTCCCCTCTCACGGGGTTATGAAGCAAACTTGAGTTAAGACAGATTCAGTCTGTAAATGTTTGAAAATAATCAATACTGTTAGTTATGTCTCATATATAAGGGATTTATAGTCAAAAACTTTGTTTTTAAATCCCTTATATTAACTTCGCGGCTGTCTCATCATCTCATCATCTCATGGGCTGGGCGGACGGGCGGAAAAACAAAAGTCGAAAATGACCCACTGCCCGTGATCGGATCGAGCTGAAATTTGGCACACGGACCCGTCTAACCTAACAATGCATCGTATCAAAATTTCAGATCGATCAAACGTACCATAATTAAATTAATGCATTGTTAGTTTTATCCTTATATGAGGTATGTAATTCAAATTCACGGTTTGTTATTGTTTTTTTCTTCCACTTCCACGTGAGTTTGAGTTGATGCCGACCGTCGTGCCGACACCCCCTCACGTTCCACCCCCATTTATTAAATACAAGGGACATCACTCGGTGTAAGTCTGTAAATGTTTGTAGCGTTTGAAAATAATCAATACTGTTAGTTATGTCTCATATATAAGGGATTTTTAGTCAAAAACTTTGTTTTTACGGGTTTGCTTTATTACGGGTTTGTTTTATTAAATCCCTTATATTAACTTCGCGGCCGTCTCTGTCTGTCTGTCGTCATCTCATCATCTCATGGGCGGGTGGGCGGAAAAACAAAAGTCAAAAATGACCCACTTGCAGTGATCCGATCGAGCTGAAATGTGGCACACATACCCGTCTCACCTAACAATGCATCGTATTAAAATTTCAGATCGATCGATCGTACCGTAATTAAATAAATGCATTTTTAGTTTTTCCTTATATGAGGTATGTAATTCAAATTCACGGTTTGTTATTGTTTTTTTCCACGTGAGTTTGAGTTGACGGTAAGACGTCGACCGTCGTGCCAACACCCCCTCACAACCCATCCCCCGTTAAAAGACAGGGGACATCACTCGGTGTCAGTCCGTAAATATTTGTGGCGTTGAAACATAATCAATACTTTTAATTATGACTAAAATATAAGGGATTTATAGTAGAAAACTTTGTTTTTACGGGTTTGTTTTATTAGTACATTGTACAATTCATCGATATCATTTATTCGCAAAAACTTTGTATAGATCACTAGATAATTTCATTAGAGCAGTTAATAAAATCAGAAGGTATGCCTTCAATGAGAGATTATTTATTCAACATTGTGTGGACAATGAAGAAGCCTATAATCGTTTACTTATTCACACATAAGTACGTTGGTTACCAACAAGTACTTATTTAAATCGATTTATGCTCTCTTTGATGCAGTGTTCAAATTCTTGGAAAACAAAGACAATGATTTGCGACACAATTAACTCAAAAAATGACATATCCTTAATAAATGATTTATTTACCAACTTTAAAGAAACTAATTTGAAACTACAAGTACAAGTAAAGCAATTAAATTTAATCAAAAGCATACTATCTGGTTTGTTGCAAACGTTTTTTCTATGCAAACAAAACTTAGGAACAGGAGAATGTTCTCAGTTTCCAAATCTTTTGAAATTGCAAAATGGAAATAAAGATTTGCTGGCCTACTGTCAAAACTTATCAGTTCTTCACGCAGAGCTCAACAAAAAAATTTGAAGACATTCTGCACTTGGATATTCCCGACTGGGTGTTGAACCCTTTTCCGCGTCGATTAGCTCAAATCCTAAACACAGATGAATTCATACTAATAATACAGGAGCAGCTTATTGAAATGAGGAACTTAAACCAATGTTTGAACTAGGATACTACAATTTCTGGCTACAAAATCATATCTCAATTTCACATCTTGCATTTTGGGTCAATGTACAGCCCAATTATATAGCCGGCATTACGAGTTATTGCACAGAAGTTGTTGACTGCTTTACCGCCTTTCCATTGGGTAGAACAAAGATTCAGTGCCACTGTGAACCTCAACATAAAAATCATAAACTTATAAGAAATTGCTGCTCGTGGGGATTTGCGGTTGCTACTCACAAACATTGAGTCGGCCATAAATACACTCACAAACATTGAGTCGGCCATAAATACACTCACAAACATTTAGTCGGCCATAAATACACTCACAAACATTGAGTCGCTCATAAATACACTCACAAACATTGAGTCGCTCATAAATACACTCACAAACATTGAGTCGCTCATAAATACACTCACAAACATTGAGTCGCTCATAAATACACTCACAAACATTGAGTCGCTCATAAATACACTCACAAACATTGAGTCGCTCATAAATACACTCACAAACATTGAGTCGCTCATAAATACACTCACAAACATTGAGTCGCTCATAAATACACTCACAAACATTGAGTCGCTCATAAATACACTCACAAACATTGAGTCGCTCATAAATACACTCACAAACATTGAGTCGCTCATAAATACACTCACAAACATTGAGTCGCTCATAAATACACTCACAAACATTGAGTCGCTCATAAATACACTCACAAACATAGAGTCGGCCATAAATACACTCACAAACATTGAGTCGCTCATAAATACACTCACAAACATTGAGTCGCTCATAAATACACTCACAAACATTGAGTCGGCCATAAATACACTCACAAACATTGAGTCGCTCATAAATACACTCACAAACATTGAGTCGCTCATAAATACACTCACAAACATTGAGTCGCTCATAAATACACTCACAAACATTGAGTCGCTCATAAATACACTCACAAACATTGAGTCGCTCATAAATACACTCACAAACATTGAGTCGCTCATAAATACACTCACAAACATTGAGTCGGCCATAAATACACTCACAAACATTGAGTCGCTCATAAATACACTCACAAACATTGAGTCGCCATAAATACACTCACAAACATTGAGTCGGCCATAAATACACTCACAAACATTGAGTCGCTCATAAATACACTCACAAACATTGAGTCGCTCATAAATACACTCACAAACATTGAGTCGCCATAAATACACTCACAAACATTGAGTCGCCATAAATACACTCACAAACATTGAGTCGCTCATAAATACACTCACAAACATTGAGTCGCTCATAAATACACTCACAAACATTGAGTCGCCATAAATACACTCACAAACATTGAGTCGCTCATAAATACACTCACAAACATTGAGTCGCTCATAAATACACTCACAAACATTGAGTCGCTCATAAATACACTCACAAACATTGAGTCGCTCATAAATACACTCACAAACATTGAGTCGCTCATAAATACACTCACAAACATTGAGTCGGCCATAAATACACTCACAAACATTGAGTCGCCATAAATACACTCACAAACATTGAGTCGCCATAAATACACTCACAAACATTGAGTCGGCCATAAATACACTCACAAACATTGAGTCGGCCATAAATACACTCACAAACATTGAGTCGGCCATAAATACACTCACAAACATTGAGTCGGCTCATAAATACACTCACAAACATTGAGTCGCCATAAATACACTCACAAACATTGAGTCGCCATAAATACACTCACAAACATTGAGTCGCCATAAATACACTCACAAACATTGAGTCGGCCATAAATACACTCACAAACATTGAGTCGCTCATAAATACACTCACAAACATTGAGTCGCCATAAATACACTCACAAACATTGAGTCGCCATAAATACACTCACAAACATTGAGTCGCCATAAATACACTCACAAACATTGAGTCGGCCATAAATACACTCACAAACATTGAGTCCGCCATAAATACACTCACAAACATTGAGTCGCCATAAATACACTCACAAACATTGAGTCGCCATAAATACACTCACAAACATTGAGTCCGCCATAAATACACTCACAAACATTGAGTCGCCATAAATACACTCACAAACATTGAGTCGCCATAAATACACTCACAAACATTGAGTCGCTCATAAATACACTCACAAACATTGAGTCGCTCATAAATACACTCACAAACATTGAGTCGCCATAAATACACTCACAAACATTGAGTCGCCATAAATACACTCACAAACATTGAGTCGCTCATAAATACACTCACAAACATTGAGTCGCCATAAATACACTCACAAACATTGAGTCGCCATAAATACACTCACAAACATTGAGTCGCCATAAATACACTCACAAACATTGAGTCGCCATAAATACACTCACAAACATTGAGTCGCCATAAATACACTCACAAACATTGAGTCGGCCATAAATACACAAACATGAGTCGCATAAATACACAAACATTGAGTCGCCATAAATACACTCACAAACATTGAGTCGCCATAAATACACTCACAAACATTGAGTCGGCCATAAATACACTCACAAACATTGAGTCGCTCATAAATACACTCACAAACATTGAGTCGGCCATAAATACACTCACAAACATTGAGTCGCTCATAAATACACTCACAAACATTGAGTCGCTCATAAATACACTCACAAACATTGAGTCGGCCATAAATACACTCACAAACATTGAGTCGCCATAAATACACTCACAAACATTGAGTCGGCCATAAATACACTCACAAACATTGAGTCGCTCATAAATACACTCACAAACATTGAGTCGCCATAAATACACTCACAAACATTGAGTCCGCCATAAATACACTCACAAACATTGAGTCGGCCATAAATACACTCACAAACATTGAGTCGCTCATAAATACACTCACAAACATTGAGTCGGCCATAAATACACTCACAAACATTGAGTCGCCATAAATACACTCAAACATTGAGTCGCTCATAAATACACTCACAAACATTGAGTCGCTCATAAATACACTCACAAACATTGAGTCGCTCATAAATACACTCACAAACATTGAGTCGGCTCATAAATACACTCACAAACATTGAGTCGGCTCATAAATACACTCACAAACATTGAGTCGCTCATAAATACACTCACAAACATTGAGTCGGTCATAAATACACTCACAAACATTGAGTCGGTCATAAATACACTCAAACATTGAGTCGCTCATAAATACACTCACAAACATTGAGTCGGCCATAAATACACTCAAAACATTGAGTCGCTCATAAATACACTCACAAACATTGAGTCGGCCATAAATACACTCACAAACATTGAGTCGGCCATAAATACACTCACAAACATTGAGTCGGTCATAAATACACAAACATTGAGTCGGTCATAAATACACAAACATTGAGTCGGCCATAAATACACAAACATTGAGTCGGCCATAAATACACTCAAACATTGAGTCGGTCATAAATACACTCACAAACATTGAGTCGGTCATAAATACACTACAAACATTGAGTCGGTCATAAATACACAAACATTGAGTCGGTCATAAATACACAAACATTGAGTCGGTCATAAATACACAAACATTGAGTCGGTCATAAATACACAAACATTGAGTCGGTCATAAATACACAAACATTGAGTCGGTCATAAATACACAAACATTGAGTCGGTCATAAATACACAAACATTGAGTCGGTCATAAATACACAAACATTGAGTCGGTCATAAATACACAAACATTGAGTCGGTCATAAATACACAAACATTGAGTCGGTCATAAATACACAAACATTGAGTCGGTCATAAATACACAAACATTGAGTCGGTCATAAATACACAAACATTGAGTCGGTCATAAATACACAAACATTGAGTCGGTCATAAATACACAAACATTGAGTCGGTCATAAATACACAAACATTGAGTCGGTCATAAATACACAAACATTGAGTCGGTCATAAATACACAAACATTGAGTCGGTCATAAATACACAAACATTGAGTCGGTCATAAATACACAAACATTGAGTCGGTCATAAATACACAAACATTGAGTCGGTCATAAATACACAAACATTGAGTCGGTCATAAATACACAAACATTGAGTCGGTCATAAATACACAAACATTGAGTCGGTCATAAATACACAAACATTGAGTCGGTCATAAATACACAAACATTGAGTCGGTCATAAATACACAAACATTGAGTCGGTCATAAATACACAAACATTGAGTCGGTCATAAATACACAAACATTGAGTCGGTCATAAATACACAAACATTGAGTCGGTCATAAATACACAAACATTGAGTCGGTCATAAATACACAAACATTGAGTCGGTCATAAATACACAAACATTGAGTCGGTCATAAATACACAAACATTGAGTCGGTCATAAATACACAAACATTGAGTCGGTCATAAATACACAAACATTGAGTCGGTCATAAATACACAAACATTGAGTCGGTCATAAATACACAAACATTGAGTCGGTCATAAATACACAAACATTGAGTCGGTCATAAATACACAAACATTGAGTCGGTCATAAATACACAAACATTGAGTCGGTCATAAATACACAAACATTGAGTCGGTCATAAATACACAAACATTGAGTCGGTCATAAATACACAAACATTGAGTCGGTCATAAATACACAAACATTGAGTCGGTCATAAATACACAAACATTGAGTCGGTCATAAATACACAAACATTGAGTCGGTCATAAATACACAAACATTGAGTCGGTCATAAATACACAAACATTGAGTCGGTCATAAATACACAAACATTGAGTCGGTCATAAATACACAAACATTGAGTCGGTCATAAATACACAAACATTGAGTCGGTCATAAATACACAAACATTGAGTCGGTCATAAATACACAAACATTGAGTCGGTCATAAATACACAAACATTGAGTCGGTCATAAATACACAAACATTGAGTCGGTCATAAATACACAAACATTGAGTCGGTCATAAATACACAAACATTGAGTCGGTCATAAATACACTCAAACATTGAGTCGGTCATAAATACACAAACATTGAGTCGGTCATAAATACACAAACATTGAGTCGGTCATAAATACATCACAAACATTGAGTCGGTCATAAATACACTCACAAACATTGAGTCGGTCATAAATACACTCACAAACATTGAGTCGGCCATAAATACACTCACAAACATTGAGTCGGCCATAAATACACTCACAAACATTGAGTCGGCCATAAATACACTCACAAACATTGAGTCGGCCATAAATACACTCAAAACATTGAGTCGGTCATAAATACACTCACAAACATTGAGTCGGCTCATAAATACACTCACAAACATTGAGTCGGCTCATAAATACACTCACAAACATTGAGTCGGCTCATAAATACACTCACAAACATTGAGTCGGTCATAAATACACTCACAAACATTGAGTCGCTCATAAATACACTCACAAACATTGAGTCGGCCATAAATACACTCACAAACATTGAGTCGGCCATAAATACACTCACAAACATTGAGTCGGCCATAAATACACTCACAAACATTGAGTCGGCCATAAATACACTCACAAACATTGAGTCGGCCATAAATACACTCACAAACATTGAGTCGCCATAAATACACTCACAAACATTGAGTCGCCATAAATACACTCACAAACATTGAGTCGCCATAAATACACTCACAAACATTGAGTCGCTCATAAATACACTCACAAACATTGAGTCCGCCATAAATACACTCACAAACATTGAGTCGCCATAAATACACTCACAAACATTGAGTCGCTCATAAATACACTCACAAACATTGAGTCGCTCATAAATACACTCACAAACATTGAGTCGCCATAAATACACTCACAAACATAGAGTCGCCATAAATACACTCACAAACATTGAGTCGCCATAAATACACTCACAAACATTGAGTCGCCATAAATACACTCACAAACATTGAGTCGCTCATAAATACACTCACAAACATTGAGTCGCCATAAATACACTCACAAACATTGAGTCGGCCATAAATACACTCACAAACATTGAGTCGGCCATAAATACACTCACAAACATTGAGTCGCCATAAATACACTCACAAACATTGAGTCGCCATAAATACACTCACAAACATTGAGTCGCCATAAATACACTCACAAACATTGAGTCGGCCATAAATACACTCACAAACATTGAGTCGGCCATAAATACACTCACAAACATTGAGTCGCCATAAATACACTCACAAACATTGAGTCGCCATAAATACACTCACAAACATTGAGTCGGCCATAAATACACTCACAACATTGAGTCGGCCATAAATACACTCACAAACATTGAGTCGGCCATAAATACACTCACAAACATTGAGTCGGCCATAAATACACTCACAAACATTGAGTCGGCCATAAATACACTCACAAACATTGAGTCGCCATAAATACACTCACAAACATTGAGTCGCTCATAAATACACTCACAAACATTGAGTCGCCATAAATACACTCACAAACATTGAGTCGCTCATAAATACACTCACAAACATTGAGTCGGCCATAAATACACTCACAAACATTGAGTCGGCCATAAATACACTCACAAACATTGAGTCGGCCATAAATACACTCACAAACATTGAGTCGCTCATAAATACACTCACAAACATGAGTCGCCATAAATACACTCACAAACATTGAGTCGCTCATAAATACACTCACAAACATGAGTCGCTCATAAATACACTCACAAACATGAGTCGCTCATAAATACACTCACAAACATTGAGTCGCTCATAAATACACTCACAAACATGAGTCGCTCATAAATACACTCATAAATACACTCATAAATACACTCATAAACATGAGTCGCTCATAAATACACTCACAAATACACTCATAAATACACTCATAAATACACTCATAAATACACTCATAAATACACTCATAAATACACTCACAAATACACTCATAAATACACTCATAAATACACTCATAAATACACTCACAAATACACTCATAAATACACTCATAAATACACTCATAAATACACTCATAAATACACTCATAAATACACTCATAAATACACTCATAAAATCTCACAACGTTTATCCATGTTATTATTTTTTTCCAATTTTATTTGAAACAAAACTTATAATTTCAATAAATACTTCAACAAAATGTTGTTTTTTTGGATTTGTAACTTTTGCACTAGGCAATGCATTTATGTATTTTTTTCACTTGGGGGTCCGTGGGGAAGTTTTGACTATAAAATTGGTCCGTGGGTCACAAAAGTTTGGGAACCACTGCTCTAAACCAACGGTGGCCAAATAGCGGCTCGCGAGCCGCATGCGGCTCTTCTGTACTCACATTGCGTCTCGCGAAAAATATTTGAAATGACTACTTTTGGTATCAAATATATATCATAACAAAAATTAAAGAAAGTTTCAAAAAATCTTGACTAACACAAATGTTTGAAAATAATGAGGACGTCATTTAAATTTGAAAAGTTTAGGGAGCGATTTGGTTTGTGAATGATTGAAGTGAACGAAAATACAAATGAGAAAATATAACTTTTCTACAAGAATAGGAAGTGTCGATGTAGACGGTAAGCAAATTTGACTTTCAAAACAAAACTAGCAAATGACAAAACTAGCAAATGAAAAAGCTAGCAAATGACAAAACTAGCAAATGACAAAACTAGCAAATGACAAAACTAGCAAATGACAAAACTAGCAAATGACAAAACTAGCAAATGACAAAACTAGCAAATGACAAAACTAGCAAATGACAAAACTAGCAAATGACAAAACTAGCAAATTACAAAACTAGCAAATGACAAAACTAGCAAATGACAAAATTAGCAAATTACAAAACTAGCAAATGACAAAACTAGCAAATGACAAAACTAGCAAATGACAAAACTAGCAAATGACAAAACTAGCAAATGACAAAACTAGCAAATGACAAAACTAGCAAATGACAAAACTAGCAAATGACAAAACTAGCAAATGACAAAACTAGCAAATGACAAAACTAGCAAATGACAAAACTAGCAAATGACAAAACTAGCAAATGACAAAATTAGCAAATTACAAAACTAGCAAATGACAAAACTAGCAAATGACAAAACTAGCAAATGACAAAACTAGCAAATGACAAAACTAGCAAATGACAAAACTAGCAAATGATTTAACTAGCAAATGACAAAACTAGCAAATGACAAAACTAGCAAATGACAAAACTAGCAATATAAAGCGACAAATAAAACGTCATGAAGATTTCCATCTCCATATCCACTGAAATCTGAAGTAAGAAGAAAAATCAAGTCTGCTTAGTTAAAGTCGGGAATGTGTCGGCAGTAGATACAACTTTCTGATTTCAGCAAAGAAGGCTTCACTTCAACTGAGGCAAGTTATTGCATCGCTTGGAATATTTTTCTTTCTAACAACCGTATACTGATGGGGACTTTAAAATGAAGATTATCGATGATTAATTTCAATATTAGATCCAAATAATTCCAGACTTCGACGACTGATAAAACATAGTGCTTCAATGCGGCTCTCAACACATTTTTTATTTTTAAAATGGCTCTGAGTTGCTAAGAGCCTGGCCCCCCCTCCTGCTCTAAGCTGAGATTGTTAAACCAAGGGCCTGTAAGGGTTAGAAAGTATGTTTATATTAGTTAAAAGTCAAACTGCAGGCTACTATGGGTTAAATACAAATTTGTTAGGCGTTGAAAGCAACAAATTAATAATACAGTTATTATGTATCACTCATTAGAATACCTTGTATAAATACCTACATTTTAATGTTTATTTTCATGATTATAGCCAATGGAATACTCCAATTTTAATGATTATTTTCATGATTATAGCCAATGGAATACTTCAATTTTAATGTTTATTTTCATGATTATAGCCAATGGAATACTCCAATTTTAATGTTTATTTTCATGATTATAGCCAATGGAATACTCCAATTTTAATGTTTATTTTTAATGATTATAGCCAATGGAATACTCCAATTTTAATGTTTATTTTCATGATTATAGCCAATGGAATACTCCAATTTTAATGTTTATTTTCATGATTATAGCCAACGGAATACTCCAATTTTAATGTTTATTTTCATGATTATAGCCAATGGAATACTCCAATTTTAATGTTTATTTTCATGATTATAGCCAATGGAATACTCCAATGTTAATGTTTATTTTCATGATTATAGCCAATGGAATACTCCAATTTTAATGTTTATTTTCATGATTATAGCCAATGGAATACTCCAATTTTAATGTTTATTTTCATGATTATAGCCAATGGAATACTTCAATTTTAATGTTTATGTTCATAGATGTAACCATGGCCGTACGCAGGGGAAGTTCGTACGTTCGAACGAACCCCTTCTGCGAATGTGTGCCCTTTTGATGTAATGAATAGATTTTGACATTATTGAGAGATTTGGGGATCCCACTACAGAATATGAGGGGCCAGTGTTATGATGGCGCTGCATTATGTCGGACGCTATCTCAGGAGTTTAAGCGCGTATTCTGCGAGGGGCCCATTTGGCGGTATACACATATTGCAGAAATCACGCTTTAAACCTAGTGATCACACATTTGTGCAGACTTCCCAATGTCCGTAAATTGATCGGTAAATTAAAAGAAACCTGCATGTTTTTAACAACATCCCAAAGCGTGAAGCCTTGTTGAAAAACGTCATAAAAACAAGTCTTCCATTTGATTGCTCTAAACGGAAGGCACTTACAGATTGGGCAAAATAAGATGGGCTTAGCGCCACGAAGCATACAAACACTACTATCAATCGTATTTTTACATTTTTTCACTGCTACGTGGAAAACACAACGACCAAGGATTTGATCCAAGTTTGACTACAAATGATGATTGGGACACGGACAGTAAGTCTCGAGCAACGTCATTTCTTCCTTCCTTGTGTAACTTCACATTAATAGTGACGTTTGATGTAACGTACCAACTGCTATCTAGGCTGGAAGGAATAACAGTCCAACTTCAGAAATAAGCGATTGACGTAATTCAGGCTATGTCACTTATCGAAGACGTCAAGCAAGAGTTTAGAGAGATTAGAAAAAATGTAGATTCTTATTTTCAAAACACTTATGATCATATCATTATCATGGCGCACTCTGTATGAGCTGAAGCTTCAATGCCAAGAATAGCTAAGCGGCAAATCTACCAAAGCAATGCGTGCGTAGAAACGCCAATACAATACTATCTGCGGAACTTAATTAAACCGTTTCTGGAGCACATCATTGCTGAACTAAATAACCAGGACATCCTCACAACTGTTAGCTCTTGTGCCAAGTGCTGTTAGAAATTTTACGTATGAAGATCTGAAAGGCGCTGTGGATTTATATAAGCACGATCTGCCTTCACCACAAGTGCTGCCCGAAGAGTTCAGCGGGTGGAAATTGAGGTTCAGCCAATGGGAAGAGTCAAGGCTACCAAAAATTGCACTGAAGCTATAAAACATTGCAATGAATTGATGTATCCGAATATTTATTGCTTACTTAAAATCGCTTGTGTGATTCCTGTGACTTCCTGGGCGTGTGAGGGAAGGTTCAGTGCACTCCAACGTTTGCAAAATTACATGAGACTTAAATGGGAAAGGAAAGACTTATCGAGCTTGCATTGATGCATCACTACGCTTTCAATATCAACGAAAACAATGTTTTACAGATATGTGTTAACAAAAACCCAAGAAGGGTTTACATCGAAGATGTTCTAAAATAAACCTCATAGCATCGTGGTCTACCGCCTTGTCAGTTCTGAAACCATAATGTATGTTATTACAATTCTTTAACGCTTGTGCCTGCAGATTTCATTATGAACAAGAAAAGAAATGAATGATCGAGTTCTTGCATTTTTTAATAAAATAATATTTTCGAATCTTTTATTTACAGTGTTAATTCTTTATTGCATGAAAACCTAATTTTTGGGTCACTGTACGCACTGAAAAGAGATTTTTTTTTCAAAACGAGGAAAAAAGGACGTGAAGTTTAATCAACGCCCTCAATAAATCTTGG
Organism: Ampullaceana balthica; assembly: GCA_944989445.1. Classification (NCBI taxonomy): domain Eukaryota; kingdom Metazoa; phylum Mollusca; class Gastropoda; family Lymnaeidae; genus Ampullaceana; species Ampullaceana balthica. The sequence continues at coordinate 163,613 of CALYLW010001533.1, forward strand.
TACAGAATTATTGATTAAATATTCTCATCAAAATTTGAAGTCATAGCAGCACATATTCTAGGTATCTGAACATGAAATGCCTTCGCGACAGATGTGCGAACAGCCCTTAAAAAAAGTCTGAGTACGGCCTTGCAGTAACCCATGTAATGTCTAAATTTTAATATCTACTTTTTATGAATATAAACAATGAAATACCTCAATCTTAATGTTTATTTTCATGAATATAACAAATCAACTAACTCAATTTTAATGTTTATTTTCATGAATATAACAAATCAACTAACTCAATTTTAATGTTTATTTTCATGAATATAACAAATCAACTAACTCAATTTTAATGTTTATTTTCATGAATATAACAAATCGAATAACTCAATTTTAATGCTTATTTTCATGAATATAACAAATCGAATACCTTAATTTTAATGTTTAATTTCATGAATATAACAAATCGAATACCTCAATTTTAATGTTTATTTTCATGAATATAAATAATCGAATACATATATTTCAATGTTTATTTTCTCAAGAAAAAACCCAGTTTATTGGAGGCTTAGCCGGATTCTTTGGAGCAGCTGTGTTAGTAGGTGGGATGGTCAGCTTTGTCATGTTCAGGTCAGTAGGTGGGATGGTCAGCATTGTCATGTTCAGGTCAGTACAATGAGATGGTCAGCTTTGTCATGTTCAGGTCAGTACAATGAGATGGTCAGCTTTGTCATGTTCAGGTCAGTACAATGAGATGATCAGCATTGTCATATTCAGGTCAGTACAATGAGATGGTCAGCATTGTCATATTCAGGTCAGTACAATGAGATGGTCAGCATTGTCATATTCAGGTCAGTACAATGAGATGGTCAGCATTGCCATGTTCAGGTCAGTACAATGATATGGTCAGCATTGCCATGTTCAGGTCAGTACGATTGGATGGTCAGCATTGTCATGTTCAGGTCAGTACAATGAGATGGTCAGCATTGTTATGTTCAGGTCAGTACAATGAGATGGTCAGCATTGCCATGTTCAGGTCAGTACGATTGGATGGTCAGCATTGTCATGTTCAGGTCAGTACAATGAGATGGTCAGCTTTGCCATGTTCAGGTCAGTACAATGAGATGGTCAGCATTGCCATGTTCAGGTCAGTACGATGGGATTGCCAGCATTGTCATGTTCAGATCAGTACAATGAGATGGTCAGCATTGTCATGCTCAGGTCAGTACAATGAGATGGTCAACATTGTCATGTTTAGGTCAGTTCAATGAGATGGTCAGCATTGCCATGTTCAGGTCAGTACGATTGGATGGTCAGCATTGTCATGTTCAGGTCAGTACAATGAGATGGTCAGCATAGCCATGTTCAGGTCAGTACGATTGGATGGTCAGCATTGTCATGTTCAGGTCAGTACAATGAGATGGTCAGCATTGTCATGTTCAGGTCAGTACAATGAGATGGTCAGCATTGCCATGTTCAGGTCAGTACGATTGGATGGTCAGCATTGTCATGTTCAGGTCAGTACAATGAGATGGTCAGCCTTGCCATGTTCAGGTCAGTACAATGAGATGGTCAGCATTGCCATGTTCAGGTCAGTACGATGGGATGGCCAGCATTGTCATGTTCAGATCAGTACAATGAGATGGTCAGCATTGTCATGCTCAGGTCAGTACAATGAGATGGTCAACATTGTCATGTTCAGGTCAGTTCAATACAAAGCTTAACCACTTTCATTCAACAAGCCTCAGGAAGATCCTCGGCATAAAGTGGCAGGATAAAATACCAGACACAGTGATACTGACCAAGGAAGGTCTCCCCAGCATATTCACACTCCTGATGCAGTCCCAGCTTCGTTGGGCAGGGCACGTGGTCCGAATGCCAGACGAGAGACTGCCAAAGAGACTCTTCTATGGCGAGCTCCAGCATGGCCAGCGGTCCCACGGTGGGCAAAAGAAACGCTACAAAGATACACTGAAAGTCTCACTGAAAGCGTTTGCCATCAACCCAGACACGTGGGAACTTGCTGCAATGGACCGTTCCACCTGGCGTTCTTCCATCCACGAAGGTGCCAATTCATGCGAGGCAAACAGGATCACCTCCGCAGAAAAGAAGAGGCAAGCCTGAAAGGCCCGTGCTGTCAACCCTCCTGGAGATGTCCCACTCGTCCCTTGTCGCTTCTGTTCCCGAACCTTCCGTGCAAGGATCGGCCTCATCAGCCATCTGCGCACGCACAAACAAAGCCGGTCCCAGCAACCCTCGGATGACTAGAGTGGTTTTCGTCGAATCGACGGACGAACAGCAACAATACAAATATAACATTGGGGTCATTTACTGGTCGGTACAAATGAAGTATATCATTATACAATGTAAAACTTAATTCAACTTACGAAATATCCAAATAATGAAAGTCACCCCGGAACGGATTAACTGCGTATCTCGGGATACCACTGTAATTATATGCATGCGCGAGACATCAGGACGCCAATGAATATATCTGACATTGTGTTTTCTCAACTGAATGGAATATTGAGTAGATGTCACAGGCCCATTGATCTTACGAATTCTCACTTTCATTAGTAATCAGGGGTCTAAATAAATAGAGGTAAAAAAGGATTTTTAAAACCCAAGTTTTTATAAGTAGACTAAAAAGAAGAAAATAATTTAAAACATATACGTTCAAGTACTTTGATTTAATATGACTATAAACGTGGGGCGCGTGTTTGGTATAAAAATTAAAGATTTTTAATTAAGATGGCAAAAGAGAGATCTATAAGTGAGAGAATTTGTGAACTGCACATGTAAAACCTCATAAGCGCCCACCCCACGTTTTTAGTCATATTAAATGAAAGTACTTGAACTTAATAAGTTTTAAATTATTTTCTTCTGTTTAGTACACTTATAAAAACGTGGTTTTTAAAAATCCTTTTTTGAGGCCCCTATCCTATTAACTCGTGCAGGATTCCGGATTCAAGGATTCAACGCTTCCGGATCTGTCGTCAAATTGTTCAAACCGCTCGTAAACACGTTTTCTGACTTGCTAGAGAGCTGAAAATTTCACAGTTGGTTTGACTTGTGGGGAGGATAAAGCTATTAAATTTTCAGATCGATCGAATGTAACGTAATTAAATTAGTGCATCTTTAGTTTATCTAAAAATGTAGAGGCCAGATTCTGTTGACATTTTACGCGTCACGCTGAATTAAGTTCAGCCATCCGTGACCAAACATTTTCCTTGCCCCCTCCATTATGCATCAAATGGTATTTAAGGCAATCTCAGTCTGTAAAGGTTTGCCGCGTTTAAGCATGAAAATACTTTTTACTTATGTCTCATATATAAGGAGTTTATTGTCAAAAGCTTTGTTTTTACGGGGTTGTTTAATTCAATCCCTTCTATTAACTTTACCGTCGTCTCCTGGGTTCGCAGGCGGTCGGTCGGGCGGAAAAAACAAAAGTAAAAAATGACACACTTCCGGTGATGCATAGTCGTCTTGTGTGTATGACATGTGTCAGCCGGCCCAGGGCAAATGCTATAATGAGCCTGGGATGGATGACAAAAGTGACTTGCGCGGTGACTTGGATTTAAGTGAGAAGGAGTTGCGCAGTTCGTCGATCTCACTCTCTCGCCATATTCATCAACGGCAACAAAATCAACACAGTGAGCCGCTTTACTTACCTTGGCAGCACACTGTCCCAGAAGGCCAATATTGATGACGAAGTGAACTCGAGAATCTTAAAGGCCAGCGCAGCATTCGGTAGATTGCATGACAGTGTCTGGAACAGAAGGGGAATCAGCACCCAAACAAAACTAAAAGTATACAGAGCTGTAGTGCTCCCCACCTTATTATATGCATGTGAAACTTGGATTGTATACCAACGCCATGCGAGGTTGCTGAACCACTTCCACACCAAAAGCCTTAGAAAAATTCTCAATATAAAATGGCAGGAAAAAGTTCCAGACACCGAAATATTAGCCAGGTCAGGACTCCCCAGCATCCACACTAACCTCATGCAAAGCCAACTACGCTGGGCGGGGCATCTAGTGCGCATGCCCGACCATCGCCTACCCAAGAGGCTCTTCTATGGTGAACTTACCGAAGGGCATAGAGCACGCGGAGGTCAACGAAAGCGCTACAAGGACGCACTTACAACGGCTCTAAAGGCCTTCGACATCGGAAGCAGCTGGGAAGCAGCAGCCAGTAACCGAGCCCACTGGCGCTCTACGATATGGAATGGCGCAGCTGTCTGTGAAGCTAATAGACAACAGGCTGCCAAGTTAAAACGCCAAGCTAGAAAGGAACGCAACCAAAACCCACCTGAAGGGACCGCTTCTATCTCTTGTCCGACATGCGGACGCCTCTTTCGTGCAAAAATAGGGTTAATAAGCCACCAGAGAACACATGTGGTGGCCCAGCAAATATGATGAGAGTGGTCATCGTCGATCACGACGGACGAACAACAACAACATGACATGTGTAGTGTGTATAAAAAATCATTCCAGATAGAACAAGCGAAATCATAGAATGTCTTACATAGACAATCCATGTGTTGTGAAAAAAATGTTTTCTGCTAAGTGGATCAGCGCACATACGGAAAAGAGTTAAGAATGTGTAAGTTTATATTTATGGAAATTTTCAAATTTTGCTCATAAATTTCGTTCCAGATGAACTTGGCTAACAGGACTTCATGAATGAAATTAAGTTTTACAAATCTTTTGTTAACGAGTGAAAGTAGAAAATAAAATGAACAAAAAACTTTTTTTAAAAAGATGAGGCCCAGCTGCAGTGAGGACTGTAGAATCTCGCATAAAAAAAGCAGAAAATAATTTTTTTAGTCCGAAACTAAGTAGTCACACTTTTGTGTTAGTTGATCAAATTTTATATCTCAAATTAAATCCCACAATCGATCACAATAAATGTCAATAAAACTTGGCGTTCCTAGTCCCCCTGTGTGACTACTTAGTTTGTGACTAAAACATTATTTTCTGCTTTTTCATGCGAGATTCTACATTCCTCACTGTAGCTGGGTCTCATCTTTTCCTAAATGTTTTTCTGTTCATTTTATTACCTCTATTTATTTTATTCTTTTTAGTCCTCTTATTAAAACGTGGTTTTTAAAAAATCTTTTTTACCTCTATTTCTTTTACCAAATACCCCATAAGCGCCCGCCCAACTTTTTAATACCATGGGGATGAGGTCACGGGGGGAACTCCGTGGATACGTTAATGTGAACAATAGCAGACGGATACAGATGCTTATTTATAGATAAATTAAAAATGCATTAATTTAATTAAGATACACATGATCGATCTGAAATCTTGATACAACGTATTGTCAGCCAAGATCTATCTGTGGTAAAATTTTGTGATCTCTAGGACCATTAGAAGTGGTTTTATTCTACATTGGAAAATTTGAAATTTTGCGGACAAACAGACAGGAACGAAAACAATGCGGACAGACAGGACGAAAGCAAGTTAATAAAAACGTGGTAAAGTGACATCGTTAGTCATGTAATATAACAAATTATGTCTTCAAACTACACCAAATGACATCAGAGGCCAATGTAGTGTTTAAAGGTTCACAAATCCAATTATACGACTGTCTGGGTTATATTGACATAACGATAAAAATCGTATTTTTTGTTGTTTTTTGTTTTTGTTTTTGTTCAGACGATGGAAAAGTCAGAGTGAGAGAGACCTCTGGTGGTGGAAGATTGACCCAGCTGATTTATTTATAACTGACCGGAAGTTCACCCACTCTATTCTCTCCCTTACCTCAAAGGTAAACTATTGTAATGACTACTACTTTGAAAAATGTATTACTTGTTATCATGCCGCTGATGGGTTTCAGCTGCGACATGTT